>JAVHYY010000108.1:0-71242 GCA_035221665.1 Okamejei kenojei | reverse complement strand
ATCATAGAGAGATAGTATTAGGGAGGGATATTTCAGTGAACAAGAACACGGGGTAAGTGGAAAAAACACGGTGACTTCTGTTTCCTGTCACAGAACTGACTGCATCGAGTGGGGAAGAATGACCAATGTAGTCCCACTTACCTTGCACTCCCTAGGATGAACAGTGCAATGGAGGCACTGATCTCTGATCAGTTTGCGTCCTATAGATCTGGTATCAGGAATACACCCTGTGACCTGGGGATTTCTGAGAATTGTCCATTCTGATTCTTCCTACACATGCATCTTAGCAAAACGGTCAGGAAGCAGTAAACTTGTAAACCAGAATCAAAAACGATAATACTTTTCAAGTGTCATCGGTTTCATTGGTCCCATTTAGTTCAGTTCATGAAACCACAGAGGACATTGGGCATAATAAGCACAAGGAACTTCCTGGTTTACAAAATAGCACACAATGTGCTGCACAAAATAATGGAGATGCTGTCTGACCTGCTGAATTATTCTAAGACATTGAACTGTTCACTTATCATTCAATTGATAAAGAAAATAAACAAAAGTACATTTGCTAAAATCTACAATATAAACAAACGTCAGTTATTTCCGCATCTGTGAGAAGAGAAGCCGAGTTAATGTGCAGTGAAAGGGGATGAGCTGCAGGAAATGTACAAGAGAGGGATGTCTTTGATCGGGTAAAACTGGGGCAGGTATAGAAATAAAAATGTTATCTGGTCAATGAGTGAATGCGGGCTCAGAGGGTAAGAATGTAGATGAAAGAACATAATAGCTTCAAACTGCAGAGCAGGAAGAAATGCAGGTTGTACTGGACACGTCCATTCCTATTGGGATACAGTCCATGTGAGGCCAAATGGAATTGGATTAATTCCACATAAATTTCAACACAGCCATCATTGGCCTGTTCCCCTGCTGTACTCTGCTGTGTTCTCGGACACTGCCAGGTGTGAAGCGAGTTTCACACTGTCAGGACTCTGGGAGTACACAGTTTGTCAGCACAGTGTCATGGGTGTATGAAGAGGCAAATCAATGCCTGTCACTATGCTCAAAACTACAGGAATATCCTATCACTGAACAGCTAATTCTCTCCCCATTAGCAGTGTCTCAGTCACTTCTCCATATATTCATTGTTGTTCTTCACAGAATATCACTGAGCTCGTGGTTAAGGGAAACCGCAGAGACAGTTCCACGCTCTTCCTCAGTCTGGTGATGGAGAAGGGTAACCGTGCCTGGCGGGTGATGTGGGATTCCTTTGTGAAAATGCAGAATGAATTACCAAAGCTGGACAAAATATTGAAAGAAATCCAGGAGCTCGGTACGGTAAATCAACACACTGAACTGAATATCACATTGAAACACTGGAATTAACAATGTTATTGAAGTCTGGTTTAATGAATGCTCATTGGTTTGAACAGGTCCTGATCCACATGATAATATGAACATCATCAGAGGTTTATCAGAATTACCCTCTCATATGGAAGGTGAGTGTTTAAATGTACAGTTCACACCAATGACTTGTTAGAATTGGTGAAATACTGAAACTTCAGAGCTTTGCAGAATCGGAAATCAGAAGATCAAAGGCTAAGCAATTGTTAGACTGACACGGGAATTCATTATAGATTGCTTCTATGTCTGTAGATTCAGGTTTAGCTTAGTTTAGTGTATTGTCACATGTACTGAGATACGGTGAAAAGTTTTAGTTGCGTGTTACCCAGTCAGCAGAAAGACAATACATGATTAAAATGGCATTAGCAAACAGCCCTGGATCAACAATCGGGCGATGATAAAAATTCTGAAACATCAGCTCATTTGCAAATCCGGCGGCCGCCATAATATGGTCAACGGGCACGTCCTTCGCTTTGACCGCCGAAGTTGTTGCTGCCCTAGTGGAATTAGATGTAAACACATCTGTGTTAATACCTGCATCAATCAAAACTTGTTTCAGCAACCTGGAGATAGTGTTGACTGACACTCTTTTATGTGTTTTTTTATAACTGATAAACAATCCTTTCTCCATATTACGTAAATTCTCAGTCACTGCAATGTATTGCATCAAATGTGTTTTTACGCATAAAGCTGGATCCGTATGATATGCTGCAAATATTATTTTAAAACCTGTGACACCTGACCTGCTCTGTTTGATGAGGTCGTAAATAACCATATAACAATTACAGCACGGAAACAGGCCCACTCGGCCCTTCCACTCCGTGCTGACCATTTGTTTTCCCCTAGTCCCATCTACCTGCACTCAGACCACACCCCTCCATTCCCTTCCCGTCCATATACCTATCCACTTGTAAAATGTAACATTGTCCACAGCAGTTTCCATTCTGTCTAACTGTAATTTTTGTAACGTCCGTACCCTTTGTACAGTACCATACAGAAACACAATATCATTAGTTTCAATATAGTTATGGAGAGAGTCAGAACTGGACCTAGGGTTGAGATTTTTGATGGGAGAAAGGCTAACTTTGAGGGAATGCGTAAAGATTTAAAAGGAGTGAATTGGGACATTTTGTTTTATGGGAAGGATGTAGAAGAGAAATGGAGGACATTTAAAGGGGAAATTGTAAGAGTACAGAATCTTTATGTCCCTGTTCGGTTGAAAGGAAATAGTAAAAATGGAAAGAGCCATGGTTTTCAAGGTAAATTGGGACACTTGGTTCGAAAAAAGAGAGATATTACAATAATTATAGGAGGCATGGAGTAAAATGAGGTGCTAGATGAGTATAAAGAATGTAAAAAGGAATCTTAGAAAGAAAATTAGAAGAGCTAAAAGAAGATATGAGGTTGCTTTGGCAAGAAAGGTGAAAGTAAATCCACAAAGGGTTTCTACAGTATATTCATAGCAAAAGGATAACGAGGGATAAAATTGGACCATTAGAGAGGCCAGATTAGACGGCTATCTGCAGAGCCAAAAGAGATGGGGGAGATATGAACAATTTCTTTCTTCGGTATTTCACCAAGGAAGAAGGAATATTGAACTCTGTGAGGTAAGGGAAAAAAGTAGAGTAATATGGAAAGGATCAGATTCAAAGAGGAGGAAGTACAGACAATTTGTAAATATAAAAGTGGGATAAGTCTCAGTCCTGACAGGTATTCCACTAGGACATTGAGGAAAGTTAGTGTAGAAATAGCATGAGCTTGACAGAATTTTCAAAAATGTTATTAGTAACGGGAATAGTGCCGGAAGGATTTTTTTTTTTTTTTTGGGGCGTAGTGCGCATGTTGTCCCATTGCTTAAAAAGGGGTTCAAAGAATAAATTGCAATTATAGACCGTTAGTTGACGTCAGTGGTAGGCAGATTAATGGAAAGGATACTTAGAGATAATATATATAAGATTGGATTTATAAACAGGATCTGATCAGGAAACAGTCAACATGGATTTGTGCCTGGAAGGTCATGTTTGACAAAAAACGTTCTTGAATTTTTTGAGAGGTTCCAGGGAAATTGCTGAGGGTAAAGCAGTGGATGTTGTCTATATGGATTTCAGTAAGGCTTTGACAAGGATCCCATGGATGTGGTAAGAGGTTCAATCTTTGGGTGTAATGGCGGGAGTAGCAAGATGGATTCAAAGTGGCTGATGGGAGATGCCAGAGGAGTAATGGTGGATGGCTGTTTGTCAGGTTGGGTTGCCAGTGACCAGTGGGGTGCCTCAGGAATCTGAGTTGGGTCCACGGTTGATTGTCATGTACAATCCAATGATATGGATGATGGCGGTGGAAAATGGATAAGGAGAATGCAGATGATACTAGATATGTGGTGTCTGTGGATAATGAAGTAGATTTTCAAGTCTACAGAGAGATTTGGGCCATTTGAGAAGATTGGGTGAAAGTTGCAGAAGGATAATGCTGATAAGTGTGAGGTGCTACATCTTGGCAGGACAAATCAAAATAGGACGTACATGGTAAAATGGTAGGGAATTGAGGGAATGCTGTGGAACAGGAGGGATCTAGGAATAACTGTGCATAGTTCCCTGTTGGTGGAATCGCATGTAGATAGGATGGTAAAGAAAGCTTTTGGTGTGCTGGCCTTTTATAAATCAAAAAGAGCATTGAATATAGGAGTAGGGAAGTAATGTTCAAAATTGTACAAGGCATTGGTTGATGAGACCAATTCTGGAGTATGGTGTACAATTTTGGTCACCTAATTATAGGAAGGATGTCAACAAAATAGAGAGAGTACAGAGGAGATTTACTAGAATGTTGCCTGGGTTCCAGCAACTAAGTTACAGAGAAAGGTTGAACAGTTAGGTCTTTATTCTTTGGAGCGCAGAAGGTTAAGGAGGGACTTGATTGTGGTCTTTAAAATGATGAAAGGGATAGACAGAGTTGACGTGGATAAGCTTTTCCCATTGAGGGTAGGGAAGATTCAAAAGGGACGGAAGTTTAGGGGTAACATGAGGGGGAACTTCTTTACTCAGAGAGTGGTGCCTGTGTGGAGTGAGCTTCCAGCAGAAGTGGTGGGGGGGGGGGGGGGGGGTGGAGGCAGGATCGATTTTAACATTTAAAAGTAAAGTGGATAGGTATATGGACGGGAAGGCAATGGAGGGGTATGGTCTGAGTGCAGGTAGATGGGACGGGGAAAATAAATGTTCGGCACAGACTGGAAGGGCCGAGAGGGCCTGCTTCCGTGCTGTAATTGTTATATGGTTATTATATGGTTTGTGCTGAAACCAACGCCATAAGCATGGCCAATTTTGTGGTAATTTTGGTCAACGTCAAAAATGATATAGGAAACCACTCGCATAGTTTCTTATGGACTATACTTGCATCCCAAATAGCCATATATCTAGGTTTGGGAGGCCTGGAATTAAAAATGCCCTTCATAAATCGAACCACAAGAGGGTGAGATCCAATTGCAAGATTGTCTGATTTCATCACTAAATATGATGACAAAGCATTCTTGCTGTATTGATTGCACTATATAAATTAGTCCTTCATCATAGTATAGAGTTGACAAAAATTCCAAAACATGTGAAATACGTGCTGTACAATAATCAATATCATTTTGTACACAGTAAACTTCCCATTTCTTTACATAACAAAAATACTGCTTTTGAGCACTCCATCTCCAAGATGCAGTAAGCATGTCGACAGTTCGACCCGACAATCCTTGTCCCAGATATGGCCTTCTTAGAATCCGCAAATTAATAAATCAATACGGTCATACAACGGATGACATTTCGCCAGTCACTGGATTCACAATAAATTCCTTCGTTTAGGAACAGCCATCAAAGGTTGTGTCATCAGCTGTGGATCAAAGGATACCATGGCTGAGTAGGCCAGTCGGGTATTACAGTACCCCTGAAGCATTGTCTGCTTGATTTTACAGCAGACATCTATTTATGAGATTAGAAAGGTGGAAATTGCATAAATATACATACCACCCCAATTCAGCGAGAAAGCAGCCAATCGCTACTGCCCAGGATCTGGTTCCCATGACACATATTTGGGAAGTGGTGGTTTAGTCTAGATGCGAAACAAGTCGACATCTGGCTGTTCCAATATTTGGCAATAAGTTTTCCTGGCAGATAAATATCTGAGAGTCAAATGTGTTTATCAATGCACCAGATCCAGATTTGTTTTACCAGTCTGTCACAAGATACCGACTTGATACCACCCATGTGATTGACATATGCCACTGCCGTGGTGTTATCGATCTGGAGCTGAACATGCAGACTGCTCTTGTTAGAACAATAAGCTTTAAGCCCATGAAATGCTCCTAAAAACTCTAAATGGTTTATCCCCCATGTCTGCAGAAGCCCAGCTTCTTCTGAACTCCATCTTCCTCCACAACTTGAATTTGTGTCTGTGGCACCCCATCCAAGTACACTTACATCAGTCTGCAAAACCAATGGAGATCAAAAAAGAAAAGTTGTTTCCAGCTCTATCATGCTAAAACTACTGGAGACATGTTGAATCCACCATAAAATATCAGTAATTGCTTCAGCTGATAACTGCATGGGCCTATCATACTGCCCAATTTGTACCTTAGGTGCCTGTTCTTTTGCTCTTTGTAATTGCTGATAATGCAAAGGCCCAAATTGGACTGTTGGAAAGGCTGCTACCATTTTCCCCAGAAGTGTCGCCACTTGCCTAATTGAAGGTTTACACTTGTTTAAAAGTGTTACACAATAGTAAGATTAAACGAGAACTTACCAGTTCGAAGTTTGATCGTTATTTTATGAGGAGTAACGATGAGGGATTACGTGAAGAAGCCCCGCCTGGCGCTTGAACGGCATACTTCAAAGCAGCGGCATGAAAAACACAGAACATAATAGTCGGAGTAAGATAGTAAGGCTCAACATAGATTTAGAACTACCAGATGATCATTTATTTTATGAGGGCCGTGAGTGGAGGGCACGTAATCCCTCATCGTTACTCCTCATAAAATAACGATCAAACTTCGAACTGGTAAGTTCTCGTTTAATCTTACTATTTTACTTCGGAGTCACGTGAGTGACTACATGAAGATTTTGTAGCTTTCTGTGTTTTTTATGTCGTAGACTCATTCCATACGACACTATGGCTCATTCAACACAGTAATGAGCAAATAACACATTTTTTCCTCTAAACATTGCCTCAAGTTATGTGATAAATTATTTCACATTATAAAAGAATAAAAAGTAATGTCCTTTCCATTGAAAGGCAAATTTATCACCAAAATATCAGTGATATATATAATTTGATGGTTATGGAACAAAGCAACAATTATAGAGAAAACCCAACACTCCGTGTCCAATCCTGACACCATGAACTGGTTCCTTTTAATTTAATATTTATTTTACACCCTCTGCGGCCTTGAATCTTTGCTCGAGCGGCTCATATGTGCCATTCCTGTTGAATGTATCTACCTCTTAATAGAGTGATTTTCCACATTTCAATGTCTAGTTCCACTGAGTGTTATCCAAGTTTTAACCATCTAGAATATATTTCTCTAGAAACCGTCAGTTTTTTACTGATACCTAATGTGTTTATTTTTTGTGTCGGTGTGTAATAAGTAGTGCTGTCTCAACACCACAGAGGACTCTTACCTACTTCAACATTATTTCATCAATGTTGGCTCACATACAATTTATGGCCGACAGGATATGCATAATAGGTTTACACTTGGTTTCAGCTCTTTCTTGGTCTGCTTTGTTTGGTAAATTCATAAACATATATGATAATGTAATCTGTATCCACATGCAATTATAACGTAATATTTGCAATGTTTGCACTCTTATGTTGATACTAAAGTAATGAGCATTATTACTTTCAATGTTAACTTTTTTGAATCATTGATAGAATTGGAGTCCATTGCCTAAGGCAATTCAGGACTATATTGATATCCCGACTTATGTCTTGCAACTTTGGACAGATTATATATATCTATATCTATATCTATATATCTATATTTATATCTACATATATCCCTTTTTTCATATCGGGATATTACGAATTAATCCGATAACTTCTTGGTTAGTAAATTGTCCGTAAATAGGACGATAAACACTCTGAGCCCTATTATTGGCTCTATCAATTAGATACTCAGAAAAAATGCAACCCACAAGGAACTCACATATCTAATATGACAAATAACTTTACTGTCTACACATTTCTTATAACAAAATATTGTTTTTTAAAACTTATTTCTCCAAATTGCAGGTATAACACTTCTTTTGTACATAATTATGTTATTGTTATGTTGTTATTAGTTAAAACATTCATAGACTTCTTTGACCATCAAACTGTTGTAATGGTCTGGTCAACCTGCAGATAGTCAAATTCATATTTTCATGTCATGGATGCCTTTGTACAACAATAAATTACTGCAACTATGAATCATCATCAGTGGTTCAACATCACTCAATATTTATGAAAACCATGAAGGTCCGTCTTTGGGCCACCCCAAAGTGCTCTGGCAGAGTCCTGCAAACATTTTCATCAGACACTGCCCTATCAGACAAAAATGAGGAACATAAAAGAACATCTTTCCTAATGTAATTGAGAAATGCATCCACCTTTCCTGTTCTTGGTTAACCCACGAGAACATTTGAAAGATCGGTGATTTAATCTGTATACAACCAGATTAATCGTAAGTAATCCATATTACTGACAATGTTTTTCCCCCCTTGATTTGTTGTCTGTGATAACATTATCACTTTCTTAGAGATAAACAGCTGGACTAAAACATTTTTAGAATATGCCAATCTGTTTACTCAGATAATCACCTGATTATTATTTTACTTATGTGATTTGATATATGCCACAGCCGTGGTATTGTTCACCTTGATATGACATGGACACTTCCATAATTGAACAATCGATATTTAATCCATAACTCCTTATACTTCAATAATTAATACAAATGTTTGGAGAAATTTCTTAGGACAGTCCATTTGCAATTAGCTGGTATTATTGTCCGTAGTCCCAACAAGAGACGTATCAATTATCTTTATAAGAATAGATATTATTCTTATCTTAACCCAAATATTTACAGAAGCTGTCCATCATCTCTTAATACTTGCTTCAGCTTGCAACAGCTGCTAAACTTATAGTTGAAGAAGCTTGTGGACTTTTTTTTTAATCCATTACTTTAATAATGATAATGTATCATTTGGTATTTGCATAGGCCTCTCACAAAGGCATACATACTCTTATAAAGCTTCTTGTATTCCTTCTTTTGGAGCTTTATTTACTCCCCTCTTTACCTAAGCTCCTTTTCTGATGGAGGGACAAAGTATGTCAACAAAGCAATGAGACATATTTGTATCATGGAAACAATTTTCCCCTCTTATAGTGCTGAATTACTCCTAAATCCAGAATAGTAATTTTTAAATATTTATGAATGCCTAAACGTAGGCTTTATGTGATGGGTCAGGTCCTTGCCTTTTTTTTTTTTCAACAGGCTTGTAATTGCAGCACTAATTTGCAGCTGACTCTTTATTAACCTTCAATTTAAATGTGATCAAGATAAACCATGACCATGTCCTCATTAGTGCAAGTGCTGATCTTTTTATCAGTACAATTGTTGTTTCCAGTATTTTCTGTCAACAGCCTAGAACTGTGTTTAATCCTTTTAGACAATGCTTTAACTTGCACAGCTGACCCATTTTAATTAATTTCAAGCACTGTAATATGATTAACAAGATTTGTTAATAACGACTGTATTTCAATGTTGAAGATGTCCATTTTAATAAAATGTTTTTACATTGTGAAAGTGTATTTAAAATGATGTTTTGTATGGTTTATACCACCTTCATCTTTTCACTGAGGTAATTTTATAATTATATATGTACGTACCCCTTCTTTATTGGAGTTATTTTGGGTTGCAAACTCTAAAATCAATTTTTTAGGTTTTCCTATAACAGGTGAACCAATTCCTTCTACATATTTTTTGTAGTCCTTAGTTATATTAAATCAATGATCATAATACACCTGTAATCTCCCACAATCGGAGATTTCATCAACTTATTTTGTAACAAGTTGTTTGCACCTCTTCAACGTACTTCAAGCCTTCTTTTCCCAATTATATGGGTTCAGATAAGGCTGTGTTGGATAATATTTATTTGTCTTCTGCCTTTTTTTTGATCCATTATCAAATCTTTATATTGGATCATAATTTTTTCCCCAAAGTTTAAAGACCAATAGTCTGTTCTTTTGTAATCAATGTTTTTGATTTATCATTATAGGCAGGTTTTATTCCATAATAATCAGGAGTTTAACAATAACCTGATTTGTATTGACCTGCAAAATCTAGAGTGCAAATTTGGTCCCTATACAATTACATTATATATATAACTAAAATTAATATTATATATTTCTTCCCATTGAGCTCCACAAACTGATGGCAATTTATCTTTTATTTTAAATGTTTTGCTTATTTGCACATGTTTTATTTGTTTTTCATAAATAGTGATGCCATGCATCCAGTTTGAAATACTTTGAAAATCGTATTTCCTTATTATCTCATATAATTGAGACATGGATATCATAACGGATTCCCGTTGATATCTTTATAAAACATAAAAAGTTTTATCAATATTCTGCTGTTTCAACCATACAGCTTTGGTGAGAGACCAATTAATTTTTGGTTTCCATGTTTATTTTCCATGGCCTCACTCATTCGGGTATCGTACCTAGTACACCTCTTATTATATATTTTTTGTGCTGTGGTGTGCCTGCAATAAAACATAAAAGTTTTATCATTAATTCTGCTGTTTAACCATAACAGCTTTAGTGAGAGACCAACTAATTTTGGTTTCCATGGTTATTTTCCATGGCCTCACTCCTTTATTCAGATATTGTACCACACGCACACGCCACACGCACACACACACACACACACACACACACACACATATATATATTATTGTATTATATATATTTATATATATATATATTTGTGCTATGGTGGGTACTTTATGACCAGCCACCACTATCAGTGCACTTTTAGGGTCAGTTTTCCATTTTGTTTTACTGCCCTTGTTACTCCTGAGTTTTCCCTCAAGGAGACTACCTCCAAACAATCTAAGGTAGATATTCCCACAATATTCCATCATATATATTAATATATGAAACCCCCTTAGGGTTAGTTAGGGTTTGAAACCCCCTTAGGGTGGAAATGTTTTTGGGCCTTTTAAACCCTTTTTGGTTGAATTTTTTATTTATTTTTATTTTTGGAATCTTTTTCCATTACTTTTAAGCCATAAAGCTTTTTTATTAAGGCCTTTTATTAAACTTTTTTAAATTATGGCCTCTCTGACTTTTAAAAAATTTTTCCCCCTGCCAAAAGTTTGTGGAGCGACTAAAAGTCTTCCTAACGTAATTTTAACGACCACCAGTATCGGAACCGGCTCCGTACTTAATCTCCCGTCCCGATCGCTGAGTATTCCCCTGGGACGTTCTTGTTAAACTCCATTGTTTCTTACACAAAGTATTTTCTTTCTATTTTAACTTTTATTTATTTTTTGCTTTTAAACTCGTTTTAAATCCTGGTGGTTCAATACACCAGCCACAGAGTTTTAGACCCTGTAAGTTTTTCAACTGCACTTACCTGCGGGCCCGTACCTACCGCTGTCGAGGAGCTGCCTCTGCAGCTCATGCTCTGCCGTCAGCGTCGACGTAATGCCGTTCAAGCGCCAGGCGGGGCTTCTTCACGTAGTCACTCACGTGACTCCGAAGTAAAATCCTCAATTAGCTCTGTACTTTTCCCAATTGGCAAGGTAATTACCATTTTGATAGTTAATTGAAAACCCCAAATAACCAAATGTGGTAATTGGTGTAAGTTTGGATTTTTCCAAATGAATGACAAACCCCAGTTTTTCAAATGTGTATTTGACAACTGCCACTGATATTTCGGCTAAAGCTTTTGTTTGTCCAATTATTAAAATATCATCCAAATAGGCCATAATCACATGGCCCTGACCTCTAAGCAACCCCAAAATTGGTTTTAACAATTTGGTGAATACTCTAGGGGCTGAGGTCAATCCATTTGGCAGTGCCTTATAATTGATTCATCCAATTGAATTTAAAATGCCTTCTATGCTCGCAATGAACAGGCACTGAATAATAAGCGTCCTTCAGATCTATTGTGGCCATATAACAACCTTTATAAATGAGTTGCTTGGCCGTAACCAATGTTTCCATTTTAAAGTGTCTATAGAGTACAAATGTATTTAATTTTGTCAGATCCAAAATGATTCTACATCCTCCGTCCCTCTTAGGACGGGGAAAAATATTTATATATATTATAAAAATATTTGACACAATTTGATGGACTTGATGGTCCGTCTTTTCAATTACACCTTTGTTATATAATTTTGTGAGTTCAGCTTGAACCCCTATTACCTCTGTTTGTGAAAAATAGTGTTCTGACAGGAACATGTTGGAAAGGTAAACTAACATTAGGAATAAATTCAATCTGAAACCCTTGAATTACACTTCTGATAAATAGATCTGAAGTAAGCTGCTTCCATTCGTTATAAAAAATCAGTAATCTACCACCAATATTTGCTTGAGTTAAATTTAATATGTTTTTATGAGAACCAGGTCCACTTACCTCCCTGGTGACTGGTACACCCTGCTGACTCCAGCCTCTGGCAGTAGCTCCCATAGTCGCTCGTGCTCCCACCGAGGGATACCATCCACGTCCCTGTGCTGAGGGCCGGCTTGTCCCTGGAGTAGCTCCGGATGCTGAGGTGGTTTTGTAGGGATACTTTCTCTTCAGCTGTCTGCCGGGCATCATTGGTCTCATCAGACTCATTGTTTTAGCATCTTCATTTATTTCTTTAACTTGTTTGGTTAGATCTGCGCCAAACAGCAGATCAGGTGGTTGAATACTTGCTGGCTTGCAAAGCGCAGCATATCTGGGATTAATGGTGGGCCTTATAGCCCTTTTCCTGAGACCATTGCTCTCAAAATGGGTGTTGCATAACAACCCAAGAGCCTCTTGGTGTGTTCTTGTCATATAACCACCATCCATTGTTCTTGCGAACGCTGTAATGCCAGCAGCCAATAATTTTTAAATTCTTTGCATTTTTATTTCTTGGCTTCGCATATCGCGTCCCATCTGACCCCAGATGACTTGATTCACCGTTGGAACTCTTAATACTTCACAGTTGTCTGGAGGCTTGTGTTTTTTGGCTGTCTCATCCATAGTAAGCTCCTGAAGCTGATGAGACAACATGTAATTTATTGTGGTAGCCAGCTCTTCACCTAGTGACTCACCTGCTCCTGATGGGACAGCAAATGGAAGTGCCAGTGGTGGAACATTTGGTAGTTCAGTTTCTCCTGACTGAACTTCCCCATCAGAATCGGCCTCAGACTATTCCGGCCCATTGCACTCTCCTCAAATCGATAAGGAGTTTTTGACAGCATTGTTGCTGCTGGCGCTTCTTTTCCTAAGCGCTGACACTCTTTCTCTTGGAGTGAAGTTCTTTGGAGGACTGTATGCAACAGTTCCTCCACTTGGGATAGGCGTGTGCACACTCTATCCAGCCCCGGTGAGGAATCCTCCCCCGACTCCGTGGGTGTAGCAGACTTATCTGTTGCCTTGTGCCCTAATGGCAACGGCTCTGTGCTGTGTAGCACTAAGTTTGCAGTCGCTGTTTCTGTACTTAGCGACTGAACAGGGGTATGAGGCAGGGCTTCCAAGCCTGAACTGCCGCGGGCTGTTGAAACGCACCGCTTTCCCTTCCCTGCGTTTTCCATGCTAGCACTTGGTATAGCGTACCGGCCAGCTCGGATTCAAGCTCCAGTGGAAAGTTTTTAACTTACCTGGAGTCTGCGTACTTACCGCTGGAGGAGCTCCATTCCTCACAGTCGCACTGGAGGAGCTCCGTGCGTCAAATGCGGCTGACGTACTGGTGCGCATGCGGCCTGTCGGGTCTTCTTCACGGAATCACTCACGTGACTCCGAAGTAAAATCGAGCCATTTACAGTATAGATAAACTATGAGGGAATAAGGTTTAGTGCAAGGTAAAACGAGGAAAATCTGATCTAGGATAGTCCGAGCGTAACCAAAGAGGTAGATAGTAGTCCCAGATCAATTGTTGTCTGACAAACACTGGAACTATTACACAGCATTATTTCAAATCCTCCAGGCATTCATTGTACAAGGCTTTGCAATATGTCAGCTTGTGGGAGAGATCTGTGAAATCCAGTGCACATCTGGGAGACTGAGTGCATAGTGATGCCCCACACACTCCTGGCAGCGTCCTGACACACTGTGTAACCCCACACACTCCTGGATGGGTCCTGACACACTCTGTAACCCCACACACTCCTGGATGGGTCCTGACACACTGTATGACCCCACACACGCCTGGCAGAGTCCTGGCACACTGTGAAACCCCACACACTCCTGGATGAGCCCTGACACACTGTGTAACCCCACACACTCCTGGCAGCGTCCTGACACACTGTGTAACCCCACACACTCCTGGATGGGTCCTGACACACTGTGTAACCCCACACACTCCTAGATGGGTCCTGACACACTGTGTAACCCCACACACTCCTGACAGCATCCTGACACACTGTGTAACCCCACACACTCCTGGATAGAGTCCTGACACACTGTGTAACCCCACACACTCCTGGATGGGTCCTGACACACTGTGTAACTCCACACATTCCTGACAGCATCCTGACACACTGTGTAACCCCACACAATCCTGGATAGAGTCCTGACACACTGTGTAACCCCACACACTCCTGGATAGAATCCTGACACACTGTGTAACCCCACATACTACGAAAGATCATAGAGCGGAGCAAGATAGTCCACTCAAGAAAAATCCAATGGACTGGCGTGTAGTACGCGATGGAACGGAACCACCGCCATTTTGGGGAAACCCGACCGAACTTCCGTTATGCCTCTCGCAGTGTAATCAGCAAAGATCGTGATCAGCGTTGCGGGGGAATAGTATGTGTGTGTGATATAGCTCATCTATCAAATTCATAATTTTGTTAATTTTCTTTTTAAATATTTTCCTCCCTGCTTAATCTATATGTGTGTGTGTGTGTGTGAGAGAGTGAGGCAAGATAGAGATAATAGACCTCAAAGTTCCCTCATGGATCTGAGACAACTTTGATTTAAAGCAACGCTCTATTTCACTTTATTTTATTTCTCATGAAGTATATAAACCATAAAGGAAATTACGCACACGTAAAGATTTTTTCGCTATCTTACTCACCGTTCTCCTCTGCTCCAAGCGCACCAAGTTTTGTTCCGATCGGTGGAATTATACACAAGTTATGAAGGTTTAAAAAATTGTGAGATCAACAGATTGGTCTTCTCACCTGTGAGTCACCATGAAGGTAACGCTCCTTCAGGCACCCGCTGTAAATCACCGGGGCGAGGAGAGCAAGGTCCTGGAGGCGGGGCTGATTGAGTCCACAAGCCGTGAGGGCAGCGTGCGGGCTGCTTCTGCTGTGACCACCCCCATCCTCCCCCCACACCGTCCCTCCCCGCACGCCCCCTCCCCGCACGCCCCTTCCACCGCACCCACGTCCCCACACCCCCTCCACCCCACACCCCTCCCCCCATACCCTGGTCCCCCGCCCCCCCCCACACCCAGGTCCCCCCTCCCCCTTCCCTCCCCCCCGTGCCCCCCTCCCCTACGCGCCCCATCCCGCGCAACCCATCCCCCACGCCCCCTCCCCCGCTCTCCCCCTCCTCCACACCCCCCTCCCCAGCACCCCCAGTTGACCCTTATATAGAGGGTTGGGAGCGGAGGGCACGCAATCCCTCATCGTAACTCCTCATAAAATAAAGATCAAACTTGAAACTGGTAAGTTCTCATTTAATCTTACTATTTTACTTCAGAGTCACCTGAGTAATGCATCACACACTGCATCAGTGAAGAGCTAATTTTAATAATACATTCAGACATGACATAGGTATAGACACGTCGATGCTATTAATGGACACATAGTGATAATAGTAACATCCCTCAACCGGGAGGAACTGTAATACAGACCTGAAAAGAGTTGGCAAATACTCCTGGTCTGGCAAAGGGTATTTCTAAAATGTTTGGAATCACTTGTTAGACCATCCTGCAGCCACCAGGATGTGGTTCCGCGAAACGTCCCAATCCCTGCTGCTGATACAGTTGCAGCCTGGGTGGAGTGAGACTTGGATGTCAGTGTTCACTCCTGTATCCCAGAACCCATATTAACCACCTAACATGATCTGTAGTGATATTTTCTTATGAGGCTTCATGTGACTAACAATCATTGCTAGTTCAGAGTCCCTAAGGCTCTAGTGACCGTAACATACTGATGTAGATGTGTGGCCACATACAACCGAAGGTCCATGGGATATGCCAACAATTCTAGTTTCACCTAATGTCCCTGGCGTATTCTGCTGATTAAGTCATAACATAAATGTAATTTCCCAGCAGAATAATCATCTTGTCCAGTCACCGCTATGCAAAACTGGACCTGTTGTGCTGACTCAGCGCCATGAGCATAACCACTTGGTTAGTGAGCCAAGGACAGGGATGTTCCAATGTTAACATCCCAATCTCTGCGTACCTGGCCTGGGGGGGTGTCGAGTTGAAGATACCCTTCATAATCTAGATATCAGAAGGTGACCCGACAGAGTGGATTCTGCTCCTCGCAGCCAATATGCTGAGAAGGCACGTGCAGCACAGTAATGGCACTCTTAATGATTGTCAACCCCATATGGAACTGAACTTCAAGACGCCAGTCATCCCTGTCAACTTATATGTTAACAAAATACTTCCCATCTCTATGAGGGAAGTACTGTTTATTTGGTGCTATCCCTGCAATTGCAGTGAGCACGTCCATAGTTTGGTTTGACAATTCTTAACCGCAGGATACGGTCTTCCCGGTCTGCAAGTCAATGAATTGATTTATGTATGCAGAAGATGTTTCCCGGTCATGGCTAACCAGCAATTTTGTGACCGAAATAACCATATAAGGTTCTATCATCATTCCCAACATCAGCGGGAATCATGGCTGTATAGGCATGTACAGGCACTACGAAAATGCCTGAAGCGGGAATTGCTGAATTTGCAAGACCCATCTGGTAAGGTAAAATGGAGGGACACAATGAGCATTTTTCCCCAGTGTAACGAGAATGCATCCATCGCCACGTATTTTGCAACTGGCGATTGAGCCTGGATGCAACATTTTGATCTTTAGGTGTTCCATTGAGTCCACAATGTCATTGAATACTTGCGATTCAACATCCATTCTGTGTTGTCATTGCGTTTACCTGATGATATGCCAATGCCAAAAGAAGTTAGGTAAATTATTACCGGATACTTTGAGTTGATTGCACCCATGTGATTAACATATAATAGCACCAGAGTGTAGCAGGTTAGACTTGAGCATGCAGATTATGCATACTCGCACAAACCTTTAATCCACAGAATGCACCTAATGTGAATAGGTAGTTGATACCATATAACTGAATAATTGGCAACTCATGCAAACCCCATCCGCCTCCGTAACTAAAGATGGTATTTAGCAATTATCCATCTTTAAGCAATAGCATCAGTTACTAATTAACTGACGAGTACTGATGAAGGGGCAATGCTGAATACTGTTTGTCCACCATGACGACTTTGATAGTTTCAGCTGGGAATAGCATAGGTCTGGTAGTAATGACCTACATGGTACCTGTGAGCTTGCTCCTTTGCACACCGTATAGCTCTGATGGTGCAAAAGGCGCAAATAGCACAGCTGAAACCCAGCTATTGGGCTGGCCAATATATTGCCAATCCCAGACAATTTAATAGCGTTAAAGGTAATCCTAATACTCAATAATTTCAGTTGGTATCAACTTAAATTTAACTAGATGGATGAGAATCCAATTTCTGCACAATAATTTGCAGCTGATACTGCTGATTTAGCAAAATACAGTGTTTTAGAGCATCATCCAGATAGCCCATAATAATAGCTTTGGCTCTGAGCAGCTGACCACTGGTTTTAGTAATTTGATAGATTTGATAGCTGAAGTTTGCCCATTTTGCAATGCTTTTGACTAACATTGTTCCATCCACTTAAATTTCAAATATCTTAAGTGAGCCCAGAGAGTGGAAACTGTTCTCCTGTTGTGAGACAGTAATGAAGTTTTCTATTCAGAAAAGTCTATACTGCAAATGCGAGTTGAACCGGTATCTTTCATTGTGACAATGAGCGGCCCGCAACTGCGGCCTGTCTTGAAAGGCAACTCTGTCTTGCATAAAACACAAGTGTAAATTTACCATCGTGTAAATGGTCCACATACCTCATATTTCGGAAAGAACCAGACCCACCTACCTTCATGGTTATTGGTGGTCTTGTGGTAAGCCCAAAGGCCCCTGGTGCGGATTCTAATTCCGTCCCAGCTTAGGATTGCTGGGGTGCGTGGACCCAATTCCCTGAGGACCGGTTTGGGCCTTGACCTGAAAGGCCTGCGCCCAGTTTTGAAGCTGTCACCAGCTTCAGTGAAACACTTGCTGTCGATAGCGGCGTGGGGTGTGTTACCGTGGTACCTAGAAAAGCCGGACACCTTTAATTCTTCATCCGGGACGTACCTGTTTGGGCAGATTCCTGAAGAGAGGATTCAGCGGCTGGACATTGCTGCCCTCACTTGAACCTGCCGATTTGGAATTTAAGGCAGGTCCGACAGCTTTCTTCTGGAAGCAGTTCATTTTGAAGTGTGCATTGTACCCCCACATAGCGTTGTTTACTGCTGTTTCTTTCAGGAACAATTTTGCAGGTGCATAGTATCTCACTACTGCCACCTGTCTAGTAATGATGTGGCGTGACGTGGCTGCCCCTTCACGAGGGAACTCTGGCCTTCAGGTTTCTTCGCTAGTGAAGGTCTTGATGCCATGCTGTATATCTCTACAGATATGCCATACATGGACCGTATCAGGTGGGAGTATTAGTGGGATGAGCGCTCTCTGATGCTATCCATGCTCCACATGGGTAAACGGCCGAGGACGTACCCATGTCGGAGGGACCCTCCTGGCCTGCCCAGGTCTTTCAGGCTCTATTGAACCTCTCTGGGCCACTGGAGTTTGAAGCCGTGTCTTCACACGGTCCCCTCACGTCGTCCCTACAGCCGGGTTTCCCCGAGCCGGGTTCATCCCGCAGTTTGTGTTTTTCCACGTGGTCCCCGCGGTCGGATTTCCCCGAGCCGGGTTCATCCCGCGGTTTACCTTGCCGCGGTCCCCGCAGCCGGGTTTCCTCGAGCCAGGTTCACCCCGCAGTTTGGCTTCTCCCCACGGTCTCCGCGGCCGGGTTTCCCCGAGCCAGGTTCATCCCGTTGAGAATCTTCCCACGGCCGGAATTTCCCCCCCCCCCCCCAGGTTTCCTCGAGCCAGGTTCACCCCGCGGCCAGAATCTTCCCACGGTCCCAGCGGCCGGGTTTTCCCCGAGCCGGGTTCACCCCACGTCCAGATTCCTCCTGTTCCCTGTTCCCGGTTCCCCGCGGATTCCAGTCACAGCCGAGATTCCCTCGCGGTCTCTGGAGATGGGATTCCCCGCAAAGTCTGTGGTGGGGTTGTTCCCCCCCCCAATCCGGGCATCCCCGCGATTCTCGCAGCCGGGATTTCCCCGCGGTGTAGGGGAATCCGCGATATCTCCAGCAGGAACTCTGTCAGAGCTTCCTGCAAGGAGAAAAAGCAGACCTAGAGTTAGTTGAAAAACTTACCTTCAGGTTTCAAACTTACCACTGGTGGACCAGCGCTTCCACAGCCTGCCGATGCGCAGTGCGGTAAACGATATGTCGCGCATGCGTGCTGGCGGGGTCTTTACATGGTCACTCACGTGACTCCGTGTAAAATCTAGAAATACAGTGTGAACTACTTTGTGGACAAATGGCAGGAACTGACAATGGATGGACTATACGCAGCATATGGCTGTTACTGATATTTTAGTGACTATGAAAATGAATCCTAAGATAGACACAAAAAGCTGGAGTAACTCAGCAGGACAGGCAGCATCTCTGGAGAGAAGGAATGGGTGACGATGAATCCTTCTTGGTGCAATAAGGAAAAATGACTCCTGATGTATTTGCAGGAATTTGCAAGTTACTGCTTTTTATTTTATTTTTCAGGATGGGAACTGGAAATTAATATTTTTGATATTTTATGACAAATAGCAAAATATTCCTGATGATTTGTGTAATATTCCATTTTCCAAAATTACAGTAAAACTAGCGATAATCTCTGGGCTACAGTTCATGGAGTTAAATCAGAAACGGTAACTTAAAGAAGCAACATCAAATAAGGTGTCGGCTAGGGTTGAAAATTGAAAAACAAATAAGAAAATTAAAGAAATGCGCTGATATTGCCATCATTGATGCCTGTGCTAAAAGCCACATCTGAATATTACTATCTTTAAATGTAATCATTTTAATGCCTCCGCCCCACATTAAGTGATGATTGACAGCAAAGTAATCAATTGATATCACAATTTCTAATCTATGTAGTTATATCACCCATTTAAATTATAATTTATACCTAATACTTTAAAATACAACGTGGTTGAAAGATGCAACGGTAATCAAATTGATCCTGAAGTTATTCCACAAAAATTGAGCCACTAATTTCTAGATTATAACAGTAACAAAGTTAAGTACACGGAGCTAGGAACGCTATTGCTGTGGTGCAAGCTGACTCGAATCGTGTAATCACGACTGCAGACTAATGGGGCCACCATTAATGTGCCTTAATATAATAACATTAATGTGCGGCGCTGACATTTCTAACGTGGCGCTGCGTGATCTACACTTGCAGGCACAGATACTACTCACAAAACTGGATCCGAAGATGGCGCTAAAAATTACCCATGACTACTACCGCGTTTTTGCCGAATGGACCGTCTTGCTCCGCTCTATGATCTTTGCACACTACTGGCAGCGTCCTGATACACCATGAAACCCCACGCACACCTGGCTGTTCCAGACACTGCAACCTCTCACACACCTGGCTGTTCCTGACACTGTAAACTCTCACACACCTGGCTGTTCCTGACTCTGTAAACCAGCCCCCCCCCCCCCCCTCACACACCTTGCTGTTCCTGACACTGTGTAACCCCACACACACACCTAGCCGTTCCTGACACTGTAACCTCTCACACACCTGGCTGTTCCTGACACTCTAAACCCTCACACTCCTGGCTGTTCCAGACACCGCAACCTCTCACACCTGGCTATTCCTGACACGGTAAACCCTCACACTCCTGTCTGCTCCTGACACTGTAAACCTTCACACACCTGGCTGTTCCTGAAACTGTAAACCCTCACACACCTGGCTGTTCCTGACACTGTTAACCTTCACACACCTGGCTGTTCCTGACACTGTTAACCTTCACACACCTGGGGTGTTCCTGACACACTGCGTAACCGCACACGCACCTGGCAACATCCTGACACACTTTGTGACCCCACACACTCCTGGCTGCTCCTGACATAATGACACTTTTTAAAACATTCCTGAGAGTCCACAATGTCTATGGTTTTGAATCACAAGGTTCCCTCCACCACAGTGGACAGAATCCTGAATTAATCTGCTCTGATTCTCACTCCCTTACTCCTGGACAAGGCAAGAACAGTGTTTCCCTGGTCTTCACAGTCTTCCCGACAATCCTCCTCACTCAATTGATGATATTTCACTTTTCTTGACAAATCCAAATATGGACCCACCTCTCGATACAACATCCTTACCTCCACCTGTATGTTGAATGCATTGCTTCCTCCATGACTCCCTGGCCTGCTCTTGTCCAGCACGCATTCCATTTCTAATGTCACTTTCCCCATGAACACCTGTCCTGTCCCCACTTTGCTTCCAACCATGCAGGGAAAGAAAATGTCTTTCCAGTTGAAGGTACTTGCAGTTTTCACCGCTGACTCTTAACAATTGACTGACACTTCTGGTCATCCCAGTCCCACTCTGCCCCCTCTGACTTTGTTCCACCACACAAACCGTGTGTGAATCACAGATTAGTACCTCATCTCCCAGTACAATGCGTGATAGCCTTCTGGACTCAACATTGATCGCAATACGTTTCAATGATCAGCATCACCTTTCCCCTTCCATTCCCCCCCCCCCTTTCTCCCACTCACTCTCTCTCCCCTTCCCCAACTCCCAATCTCCTCCTCCTCCCATCTCTTTGCCTCTCCCCTCCAAGTCCCATTCCCCCTCCCATGCACCCCTCACTCTCGCCCTTCCACCCCTGCACCCATTCCCTCTCCCTCTGTCCTCCCTTTTCTTGCTCTCTCTTCCTCCCTCCCTTCTGCTCTCCTCCGAGCCCACCTCCTTCCTCCCACACTGATTCCCCCCTCCCCACATGTGCTGCCTGAGCTGCTGGGTATTTCCCACCGGATGTCCCTCTGACAGAACACCCAATGCCCTTTACCCTGTCTGTGTCCAGCAGATCAATACTGGGTTTTTCAAAGTCTGTGTTCAAATCCAAAATAAATAGGACATGCAGGGACCAGTGAACTGTCCGGGGAACGGTCTCACTTTCACAGCGCAGTTAATATCTGAATCTGCTTGATTACACTTTTCGAAATCCAGATTAAACAGAATTTTCTCAAATGTTTCCGCTATATGTGATAAATGTCAACAATTAGAAGCTAATCTAACGCATTCATTCACAAAATGTACAAAAATTACTAATTTTTGGACAGAAATTTTTAAGATCATCTCAATTGTAGTTAATGCAAATTTAATTCCAGACTCAAAATTAATTATATTGGGAATATTAGAAACGGATCAGATACTAACAACACAATAAATAACTTTTATTGGTTATAGTTTAATAATTGGTAAAAAATTAATACTAAGATTTTGGAAAAGTCCCATATCCCCTACAATCAAAATGTGGATTACAGAAATGTCGGAGACACTTCACCTGGAACGATTAAGACTTGTCCTAATGGACAGGTTAGATCAATTCAGAGGAATATGGTCTCCATTTATTAAATATTTAAAGGGTTAAGATGGTCCGGTTTGAGGCCATGACTGAAGCCTGAATGAAGGAATAGATGAAGAATTAAATACAATAGATCATGAATATATCTCCAATGAAGAATATCTTGCTTAATACTCCACTCATTTTATTTATCTCTTTCTTATTTCTCTTTCTTTTTATTACCTATCTTTATTTCCTACTGTTATAAAATTAAAAAAATATAGAAGTATAAATAAGATTGACTGTAAATTTTAAAAATATTAAGAATGTATGTGACGAATAATATTTTCTTTTTTTTTAATTTTATATTATTTCTTCTTAATATGTAATTACTTCTAATAAAAATATTTTACAAAAAAAAACAAAAAAAGAATCTGCTTGGCTGGTGATTTTCTCAGCCATGGCTTGCCGTCAATATAATTGAAGGGCATTGAACTCATTCTTGTAATCATGACTGTTGAGTTTTGAGTTGAGCCACCTAACATTGTGTCCATTATCTGCCTGTTCCCATGCAAGATGTTCAACAGAAACACAAGGAGACTCTACGAGCACAGACTGAAACACTGAGTGTGAACACGATACTGATGAAGGAGAAGGTTAAGGTTTTCCAGCTTCTTGATCGATACGCTGAGCTCACAATCATCTCCACTGTTCGAGATCGGACCCTGGTGGAACATGAGCTGCTGGCAAGAGGCCTGGACCATGAAGAATGGAGAAATCAATGTATCCGGAGAGAACTGGAAAAAATCAGGACTGATCAATTGTTCCAGAGCAGCTTTACCCGGAGGAAATCCCGATCTGGGAGTTCAGCATCAGTGGCCGGAGTCGCGGGGATTGGAAAAACAACAATGGTGCAAAAGATTGTTCATGACTGGGCCACAGGGAAAATATACCAACACTTCCACTTTGTGTTCAGTTTCAAATTCCGTGATTTGAACACTATTAACTGCAGAGTAACCCTGAGGGAACTGATTCTGGAACAGTATCCTTACTTTAAGAATATCCTGGGAGAGGTCTGGAAGAACCCAGAGGGATTGCTTTTTATATTCGATGGTTTGGATGAATTCAAGGGCAGAATCGATTTTGCTGACAGTCGGAGAGATACAGAACCTCAACACCAGTGCCCAGATCCCGAGTGGTGGTGTGAAGTGTCTGACATTGTGTACAGTTTAATCCAGCACAAGCTGCTCCCAGGGTGTTCAGTGCTAGTGACCACCCGCCCCACTGCGTTACATTTACTGGAAAAGGCAGAGATCAGTGTCTGGGCAGAAATACTGGGATTTGTTGGTGAGGAACGGAAGGAATATTTCACCAGGTATTTTGAAGATCAGTCGGTGGCAACAGCTGTTTTCAAACACGTGAAGGAGAACGAGATCCTGTACACCATGAGCTACAACCCCTCCTACTGCTGGATCCTCGGCCTGACACTGGGCCCCTTCTTCACACAAAAAAACCGGGACCCGCAACGAGTTCCCAAGACCATCACACAACTATATTGCTACTTTATTTACCACATCCTGAAAAACCACGGCCGTGAGATTGAAAGCCCCCGTGATGTGTTACTGAGGGTTGGTCAGATGGCCTTCACTGGAGTGGCTGAGAAGAACATTGTGTTCACAGATAGAGATTTGATCAAATACAATCTGCAGCCTTCCCAGTTCCTGTCCGGATTCCTGATGGAACTTTTGGATAGAGAGGATTCAGCCCGGAGCGTGGTGTACACCTTCCCGCACCTCACCATCCAAGAGTTTGTAGCCGCACTCGCACAATTCCTGACTGTAGATCCCGGGAATATCGTGAAGTTTCTGTCTGAAGCCCACAGCACGACAGACGGGCGATTTGAAGTATTTGTCCGTTTTGTCGCTGGTCTCTCCTCCCCACGGGCAGCTCGGGTCCTGGAGGAGTTTCTGGGTCCATTTCCTAATGAAACAACCTGCCGAGTGATTGACTGGGTGAAGGAGGAGGTTAAACGCCAGGCTGGAAACACATGGAGTGAGTTTGGTAAACGGAGACTCCTGAACACACTGCACTGCCTGTTTGAGTCTCAGAATCCTGCACTGGCTCAGCTGGCACTGGGATCTGTGGAAACGCTTTCATTCAGTAACCTGGGATTGACCCCGATTGACTGTGTGGTCCTATCTCATGTCATCAGGCCCTGTGATACAATCAAGCAACTTGATGTGGAGAACTGCCGCATTCAGTGTGAAGGTCTCCAGCGGCTGGGACCGGCTCTGCACAAGTGTCAGCACTTGGGGTAACTGTCTGTTTGACGCTAACACTGAACTGTAAAATTATTTCACAATTCTGTTCTTCCATCCAGCACCCCTTCTATGGTGCAGGACAGAAGATCCCAGAGATGCTGCCTGACCCACTGAGTTACATAGAAACATAGAAAATGGGTGCAGGCCATTCGGCCCTTCGAGCCAGCACCGCCATTCATTGTGATCATGGCTGATCACCCCCAATCAATAACCTGTGCCTGCCTTCTTCCCCCATATCCTTTGATTCCACTAGACCCTAGAGCTCTATCTAACTCTCTCTTAAATCCATCCAGTGATTTTGCCTCCACTACCCTTTGTGGCAGGGAATTCCACAAATTCATAACTCTCTGGTTGATAAAGTATTTTTCTCACCTCAGTCTTAAATGGCCTCCCTTTTATTCTAAGACTGTAGCCCCGGTTTCTGGACTCACCCAACATAGGGAACATTTTTCCTGCATCTAGCTTGTCCAGTCCTTTTATAGTTTTTTATGTCTCTATAAGATCCCCCCTCATCCTTCTAAACTCCAGTGAATACAAGCCTTGTCTTTGCAATCTTTCCTCATATGACAGTCCAGCCATCCCAGGGAACAATCTCGTGAACCTACGCTGCACTGCCTCAATCACAAGGATGTCTTTCCTCAAATTAGGAGACCAAAACTGTACACAATACTCCAGATGTGGTCTTACCAGAGCCCTATATAACTGCAGAAGAACCTCAATTCAATTCAATTCAATTCAATCTTTAATTGTCATTCTGCAGTGTACAGTATAGAGACAACGAAATGCAGTTAGCATCTCCCCAGAAGAGCGAACTTAGAATAATGAACGGTAAATATATATATATGTACAACAGTATATATATATATATGTACAACAGTATCAGTAGTGCAATTATAATAGGGGACGGAGTGGGTGACTGGCAATCACTCTTTACTCCTATACTGAAATCCTCTTGTTATGAAGGCCAATGAGTGGCCACTCCTTCTATGGGGCCGGCCGTCACTGTGCATGGTACCTCTCTGATTTTACCCTGCCCCCGGGTCGCCGGTGGCCGACTCAGTCCCACCCTCCCACGGGTCAGGTGTGTTGCAGCTGTTCTCTGCACGGGGAACATTTCCCAGTCGTCGGGGAATGAGAATAAATGATGAAACTCACCAAACACCACAACGACAGAGATGTATTCAATCATTTGCTGAGGTGCTTCCAGAAATATCAATTTGGGAGAAGTTATCTCACCCCCGGGGTTTTTTATCAGTTTGTTTCTTAGTCTGTCTGTTTGTGTTTAGATTGGGACGCAACAGCTTGGGAGATTCCGGAGTGAAACTGGTGTCTGCGGCTCTGAGGAACCCAGACTGTAAAATACAGACACTGGGGTAAGTCCCAGACTGTGAGAGATTGTGTTTACACTCACTGGGTGTCTTACACTGAACATTAATATGTTGAATATTTTTATTATAGAAACATATTTATGAAAATTACAATGTTTTACATAAATGAAAATACATCATTATATACTTTCATAATATTAATAATATTGATATTATTACTAATATTGAAATTTAGGACTGTATGCTTCTATACGCTTTTTAAATTATTTTTATAAAGTGAGAAAAGATAGAGATAAATAATGAAGAAAATATGAAAGCGAATAGAGTATTAATCATTAATCTGTCATTGGAGATATAGGCATGATTTATTATATATATTTCTTCATCCATTCTAATATTCAGGCCTCAGTCAAGCCCTCGTACCGAGCCGTTATGACTCTGTAAATATTCAATGTATGGAGACCATATCCCTCTGAAGAGATCTAACCTGTCCATTAGGACAAGCCTCAATCTCTCCAGATGAAGAGTCTCCGACATTTCTGTATTCCACATTTTGATCGTAGGGGATGTAGGGCCTTTCCAAAATTTTAATATTAATTTTTTCCCAATTATTAACCCATATTCAATAAAAATTATTTGGTTTGTTGCTACTAATTGTTCTGTTTCCAGTATTCCTAATATTATTAGCTTTGAATCGGGTGTCAAAGTTATATTAACAACATTCGAAATTATCCTAAATATTTCAATCCAGAATTTTGTAATTTTTATACAGTTTGTAAATGAGTGTGACAAATTGGCTTCTAAATGCTGACATTTATCACATATAGGAGATACTTTTGGGAACATATGTAATTTGGATTTTGAATAATATAGTCTATGTAATATTTTAAACTGTATAAGAGAGTGTTTAGCATTTAGCAAACAATGATGTATATGTTGTAAACTATCATCCCATACTTCTGGTCTAATTGTTTGGCATAATTCATTTTCCCAAGATTATTTCTGTTGATGGAACATCACCTTCCAATAAGATGTTTTATATATATATATATATATATATATATATATATATATATATATATATATATATATATATACATATATATATATATATATATATATATATATATACATATATATATATATATATATATATATATATATATTATATATATATATATATATATATATTCGGATGTTTATTCAAACATTCATCTAATATTTCTGTCTTTCTATTTCTGAGTTCTTGCGTATTTGCTTTAACATAATCTCTAATTTGTAAGTATCTAAAGTAATCTTTAGAGTGTAGTCCATAAATTTGTTGTACGTCTTGAAATGAAAGGAAAGAGTTTTCCCTATAGAGATCACCGATCTTAATAATTCCATTATTTTTCCATTGTAAAAAAGCTTTATCCATCATTGAAGGTTTAAACGTAACATTATTTACAATGCTAAGAGATAGTGGTATGGATTTTAATTTTAATGTTTTCTTTATTTGTTTCCAAATACGTATTCCACTTCCTATTATTGGGTTATCACTATAAGTTTTCTTAGCTAGATTAATATTAGCGAATATTATAGAACTAATTTCAAAGGGAGAACAATCTTCTTTTTCCATATTTAACCAAGTTGGTTGGTTATCTATTTCTTCTAACCAGAAATTCATATTTTTAATGTTAACTGCCCAATAATAAAACATAAAATTTGGTAGAGCTAGACCTCTGTTTATTTTTGATTTACATAAATGTTTTTTATTTATTCTATGGCACTTATAATCCCAAATGAAGTTAGTGACTAAGGAGTCCACCTTTTTAAAGAAATTTTTAGGGAGATATAGCGGGATTGATTGGAAAAGGTATAATAATTGTGGAAGAAACACCATTTTTATTATATTAATTTTGCCTATCATTGAAATAGGTAAAGTTTTCCAATATAAAATATTCTTATTTAATTTGTTCAATAATAGTGGGAAATTAGCTTTAAATAAAGAGTCAAATCTTTTTGTTACGAAAATTCCAAGATATTTAATTTTTTCATTTGTTATCTTAAAAGGGAATTGTTGTAATATGTGTAAATTGTTTACCGTTATTGGCATAAGTTCACTTTTATTCCAGTTAATACTATATCCTGAAAAGGATCCAAGTTATTAATTTTAACAAATTACGAATACTAGTTTCTGGTTTTGTGATGTAAAGTAGCACATCATCCGCATATAAATTATTGATCATATTAATGAATATTAATATGATCAATAATTGTGTCACTTATAAACACTGGGGATTTGCATCGTCTCCTGTCACTCTGTGTCCCTCACCCTCACTTTCTCTCATCTCCAGGCTGGACAGTGTCGGTCTCACAGATTCTAGAGCTGAGGATCTCGCCTCCGCTCTCAGTACAAACACCTCACTGACGGAGCTGCAGCTGAGTGGGAATAAACTGGGAGATTCCGGAGTGAGACTGGCGTCTGCGGCTCTGAGGAACCCAGACTGTAAAATACAGAGACTGTGGTAAGTCCCAGACTCTGAGAGATTGTGTTTACACTCACTGGGTGTCTGACACTGAACATTAATATGATCAGTAATTGTGTCACTGATAAATACTGGGGATTTGCATCGTCTCCAGTCTCTCTGTGTCCCTCACAGTCACTCTCTCTCATCTCCAGGCTGGACAATGTCGGTCTCACAGATTCTGGAGTCGAGGATCTCGCCTCCGCTCTCAGTACAAACCACATGGTGACGGAGCTGAACCTGACAGACAATTCCCTCACAGACCGATGTGTCCCCTCTCTCCGCCGCCTCATACTGACCCTCCCGAGACTGGAGCTGATCTGGTGAGTATTTGTGTTAATGTTTAGTGTGATAAAATATCAGGGGATCCGCGGGCTTCTCCTGTGATCTTGTTCTGTAAATGTTGTTGAAATATTAACCCCAGTCCCAGTTATTGATACTGTTGTTTAATCTCTTTATTTCCTCTTTATTCCTCGACTGTTTCAGGCTGGTGGGGAATCTGTTCAGTGAAGATGGACGGAACCAGTTGGAGAGTGTGCGGGAAACCCAGACCTGGACTGAGTATGGTCGTGTAAACATCTCTGGGTGTGAACGTCACTGCCCTGGGGACTAGAATATTGTTGGCCGATTCCCCGCCCTCCCCTTTAAGCGGCCGCCCTCCCCTCTAAGCGTTTAAACCCCAACAGTTCCCGGGCCGAGCAGGCGGTGACGTCAGAGGCGGCCCTGCCCGCTGTCACGTGACCCGGATACGTGGCGCTGCTGCTGGTGTCAGATATCCGGTGCTGCTTCCAGTGGGGAACGGGGAAATTGCAGCGGGACCTGCAGGATCCCGGATGTGACGTCATCATCAGCGGCCCCCGCTCCTGCTGCGGATTGATGACGACATCAGCAGCATTGTTCAAACTGTTCATTCACACAGCAATGTCTGTTACTGCTTTATCATCTGTAAATCACATGTAAATAGTTTATTACAGTAATAAATATTGTAAGTCAGTAGATGTCTGGCCTACTAATATGTGCAGAACTCAATAAACACTTGGCAGCTCCAGACTCCCGAGAGTCATAGAGTGATACAGTGTGGAAACAGGCCCTTCGGCCCAACTTGCCCACACCGACCAATGTGCCCCATCTACACTAGTCCCACCTGCCCACGTTTGGCCCACATCCCTCCAAACCTGTCCTATCCATGTCCCTGTCTAACAGTTTCCTAAATATTGGGATTGTCTCAACTACCTCCTCCTGCCTCAACTACCTCCTCTGGCAGCTCATTCCATACACCCGCCATCCTCTGTGTGAAAATGTTACCCCTCAGATTCGTATTAAATATTTTCCCCTTCACCTTGAAGGGGAAAATCCTATTGTCCTCGATTCACCTACTCTAGGCAAAAGACAATGCATCTACTCGGTCTATTATTCTCATAATTTTATACACCTCTAATAGAGACCCAGCCTACTCATCCTCTCCCTGTAGCTCACACCCTCTAATCCTGGCAACAACCTCGTAAATCTTCTGAACCCTTTCATGCTTGACAATATCTCTCCTATAAAATGGCGCCCAGTACTGACAACAATGCACTAAATGCAACCTCACCAATGTCTTGTACAACTGCTACATGACCGCCCAACATCAGTTCCACCGTCAGCGCCAACATGGGCGGCCTATGTTTCACCAGGAAATTGTCCCCCAGTATTTTAATTCCCAGATATTGAACGAGATAAGGATAAGGTCCGCAAGTTCAGGGGCCGCGGAACGTTTTGGAAAGTGGGGGGGCTGAGCGATCACTGATAAATGGCCGTGTGTGTGTGTGTGTGTGTGTGTGTGTGTGTGTGTGTGTGTGTGTGTGTGTGTGTGGGGGGGGGGGGGTGGATGCCACGTTCTCACCCAGTGTCCCATGTGCGTATTCGCAGCCAACAAGTGTGTATCCAGCCTTCACCGTCCCATGGTCACCAGACGTCTCACCTGGCCGACAAGGGGGTCTGGTGCCGGCACGGTGTCTGGAGCTGTGGGCAGGTGTCTGGAGTCGAGAGTGTGGCCGGCATCGTGTATTCTAGTCTGGGATAGAGGGGAGAGGCGGTTGGGAGTGCTCGGGGGAGGTCGAGGGTCGTTCCCGATCTGTAGGGCAGGTATCTGGGTGATAGGGTGTGTTGGCGACTGGGGCTCCGGCTCTGGGACACGGGTGGGCAGGATGCTCCGTATCTGAAGGACAGCGGTCTAGGACAATGTCCGGGGTAGCGATAACGGCGAAGCTGCGAGTGACTGAACGGGTCTCCGCAGTGTGGCGCTGCGGTCTCTGTCCATCGCCTGGTGTCCAGAGAGTGGGGAGATCGTTCTCCCGTTGCCGGGCGGGAGCGGGAGCAGGAACGACTGAATCTGAACCCGTCGGGCCCTCGCCCCCCCCCCCCCCACCCCACCCGCTTGGCCCACGCCACCTTCCGCCCACGCTACCGTTTCCCCCGTCGCCGGGCGGGTGCGGGAACGACTGGCAGCGGCCGTAACCCCGACACCAGATGCCGCTCCGGCTGGACCTTCGCCTCCTCCGCCTCCGGGCCCACGACACCACCCCCTCCCTCCCCCTCCGGTGGGCCCACGCCGTCCTCCGCCCACGCAACTCACTCCCGCCGGGCCCATGCTTTTCTCCCCCCGCCTCTCCCCCCTCCCCCGCCCGCTGCGGACCCTCGCCTCTCTCCCCTTCCCCGCAGCGGGCCCTCGCCTCTCTCCCACCCCCCTCCCGGGCCTTCCAATGCTGCGTGGGAGCAAGAAAGGAGAAAGGGGGGAGAGGGGGAGGGGGAGAGAGAGGGCAAGGAGGGGAGAGGGAGACGGGGAGGGAGAGGTGGAGGGGAGAGGGAAAGTGGGATTATATTTTGTGAGATTGCAAAATTAAGGTAGGTTTTAGAGCTATTATTTTCTCCTCCATATGAATACTATCAAACAATATCAAATAATATCGAACAATTGGTATTGCTTTCTCTCCATGATAACAATACTGAAAAATATGAATTCCATAGTTTGTGACTTTCTTTTTGCATCATTTTAAAATATAATTTGAATATTACAAAAATCTGCATGTTTTCAGGGTCATCGTGGATCTTTCTGCATTAATGCAGCAGTCCACCAATGATGTTGCTGCTGAGGAAGCTGGGATCTCCTTGGCGCAGTGAAAACCAAAGGTTAGGAGAGGGGAAACATTATCACCACTTTTATTTGGAACTAATTGTGCTTCTTTATGGTTAAAAACTAAACATTTTTGACATAGGATTTTCTGACTAGATTTTCTGACCTTTTTGTGTAATTGAATTGTGTGCAATTTAATACCAAAATCAGCTCTGTATGGTATCCCCCTTTAAAGCTAATTTACAGAGGTGTGAATTAAGTCGATAATAATTGTAATTCCTATGTTCAAATTACGATATATTTGCGGATCTACCCCTTCCATCTTATTACAAAAGTACTTCACCAATTTTAATTAAAGAAGTATAAAATATTGGAAATTTATAAAATATACATTTTAATGGGATTATAATATACAGAATATATAATATATAACATTTCCATTTTGAGATCAAAGGGGTAAATATGCGTCAAGCCGATAGCCTAATCGTTAAAGGGTTAAAATATAGCTTAATTGATAAAGAGCTGAGAACAGGAATCAGACCTGCCAAGGAAAGGTACACTGAGAAAGTTGAGGAGCAAGTTCTCACCTAGTGACTCCTTCAGTTTGGAAGTTCATGAAAGAAATTACAATCTATAAGAGGAAACCCCCCCTGTTCTTTGGACAATCGTCAGCTGACTAAAGACCTGAATGAGTTTTACTGCAGGTTGGAAAATCGGAAACTGGTACCCCCTCCCCAACAAACACAGCCAGACCCCCGTCTCAAACGAATGCACCCTGCACCCACTCTTCCCCATTCACCACTTCACACCTACTTAAGGCAAGAATCCAGTATGAAAAGACTGGACCCTTTCCCACCCCAACCAACAGTTCATACCCACTCACAGCCTGACCTCAGTCTGCAAAGACTGGGCCCTTATACACCCACCCCTCTCCAAACACCACTTCACACCCAATTACACACACCCTCCTTGCTGAACAACTTCATCAACAATAAAAATAGAGGAGGTGGAGAGGCTTTTCAGAATACAGAAACACCGGAAATCTCCAGGACCCGATAATGTTTCCCGCTCTACTCTCAAGCTCTGTGCCAAACAACTGGCATCGGTCTACATCATCATTTTTAACCAGTCCCTGCAGACATATACTCTCCCTGCCTGCTTCAACATCTCCACTATTGTCCCTGTACCCAAAAAGGCAAGGATTACTTGTCTTAATGACTATAGGCCTGTCGTACTGACCTCTGTAGTCATGAAGACCCTTGAGAAGCTCGTGCTGGCCAGGCTGAAAAATATCATGATCCCCCTGCTGGACCCTCTGCAGTTTGCATATAGGGCCAATAGATCGGTGGATGATGCAGTCAACCTGGGCCTGCATTTCATCATCCAGCACCGAGACCATCAGGGGACCTATGCGAGGATTTTGTTTGTTGATTTTAGCTCTGCATTCAACACCACTGTGCCAGAGCTACTACACTCCAAACTTTCCGAGTTGACTGTGCCTGAACCCCTCTGTCGGTGGATCACCAGCTTCCTGACATACAGGAAGTAGCATGTGAGGCTGGGAAAGCACATCTCGGATCCGCAAACCCTCAGCATAGGAGCATCGCAAGGCTGCGTGTTCTCCCCTCTCATCTACTCTCTCTACACCAATGACTGCACCTCCACAGACACCTCTGTCAAGCTTCTCAAATATGCGGACGATGCAACCCTGATTGGACTGATCCAGGATGGGGAGGAATCTGCCTACAGACTTGAAGTGTCACAGCTGACGTCCTGGTGCCATCACAATAACCTGGAGCTCAATGCTTTTAAGACAGTGGAATTGATTGTAGACTTTAGGAGGGCTCCCCCTCCCCTCACCCCACTCACCATCAACAGCACCATATCACATTTGTGGTGTCTTTTAAGTTCCTGGGAACCATCATCTCCAATGACCTTAAGTTGGAGGCCACCATCGACTCCACAGTCAAAAAGGCACAACAGAGGATGTACTTCCGACGGCAGCTGAGGAAGCACAATCTGCCACAGCGGGTCAGGCAGCATCTCTGGAGAACAGGGATTGAGTCATAGAATGAGACAGTTTGGAAACAGGGGCCCTTTGGCCCAACTTGCCCACACCAGCTAACAATGTCCCAGCTACACTAGTTCCACTTGCCTGCGTTTGGTCCATACCCCTCCAAAGTTGTCCTATCCATGTACGTGCCGAACTGTTTCTTAAACGATGGGATAGTCCCAGCCTCAACTACCTCCTCTGGCAGCTCGTTCCATAGACCCACCACTCTTTGTGTGAAAAGGTTACCCCTCGGATTCCTATTAAATCTTTTCCCATTCACCTTGAACCTATATTCTCTGGTCCTCGATTCCCCTACTCTGAGCAAAAAACTCTGTGCATCTACCTGATCTATTCCTCTTATGATTTTGTACACCACTATAAGATTTCCCCTCATCCTCCTGCGCTCCATGGAATAAAGCCCCAACCTACTCAACCTCTCCCCATAGCTCACACCCTTTAGTCCTGGTAACATCTTCTCTGTACTCTTTCCGGTTTGACATCTTTCCTATAACATGGTGCCCAGAACTGAACACAATATTCTAAATGCGGTCTCACCAACGTCTTATACAACTGCAACATGACCTCCCAACTTCAATACTCAATACTCTGACTGATGAAGGTCAAAGTGCCAAAATACTTTCTGACCACCTGATGTACCTGCGACTCAACCTTCAAGGAGCCATGCAACCATCAACCATTCCTCTGTCCACCTGGCCAATCGATCCAGATCCCGCTGCAAAATTTCGCAACCTTCATCACTATCTGCAAAACCACTCACTTCTGTATCATCAGCAAACTTGCTGATTTTGCCGTGTTCTGTGACGTTTCACAGAGTGCTGGAGTAACTCAGCGGGTCAGGCTGAGGAGAGATGGTTGGAAGGTTGTATAAGAAGTTGGTGAGGCCGCATTTAGAGTATTGTGTTCAGTTCTGGGCACCATGTAATAGGATATATGTCCTCAAACTGGAATAGATACAGTGAAGATTTACGAGGATGTTGCCAGGACTAGAGGGCCTGAGCTATAGGGAGAGGTTGAGTAGGCTGGGTCTCTATTTCATGGAGCACAGGAGGATGAGGGGTGATGTAATAGAGGTGTGTAAAATCATTATTTGAATAGATCAGGTTGAGTCTTTTGCCCAGCGTATGTGAATCGAGGAGCACAGGACATAACTTTAAGGTGAAGGGGAAAAGATTTAATAGGAATCTGAGGGGTATATTTTTCACACAAAGGGCGGTAGGTGAATGGAACAAGCTGCCAGAGGAGGTAGTTGAGGCAGGGACTATCGCAACATTTAAGAAACAGTTAGACAGGTACATGGATAGGACAGGTTTGGAGGGATATGGATCAAACGTGGGCAGGTGGGACTAGTGCAGATGGGATATGCTGGGCCGAAGGGCCTGTTTCCACACTGTATCACTCTATGACTATCTATCTTTCCTTCTCAAACCAATTCTCCTGCCTTCTCCCCATTATCCCTGACACCCGTATCAATCAAGAATCTATCCATCTCCTGAAAATGTCCATTGGCTTGGCCTCCACAGCTGTCTGTGGCAATGAATTCCATAGTTCGCCACCCTCTGACTTAAGAAATTCCTGCTCATCTCCTTCCGAAAGGAACGACTTTTAATTCTGAGACTGTTGCCACTGGTCCTAGACTCTCCCACTAGTGGAAACATCCTCTCCATTCTGGCTTTTACCAGGCTGGGACAGACAGCAACAGCTTCACAGCGTGTCCCAAAGTTCGTGTCCTGCCCTGCATCACCCAAGGCAGCAGAGGGCAAGCACCGTCACAATCTGCTCTACTTATCTACATGCATTTCTCTTCTTAACTTTTTAGTCATAGAGTGATGCAGTGTGGAAATAGGCTCTTCAGCCCAACTTGCCCACACCGACCAACATGTCCCATCTACACTAGTCCCACTCACACACGTTTGGCCCATATCCATCTAAACTGTGCTATCCATGTACGTGTCCAAATGTCTCTTAAACATTAGGATAGTCCCAGCCTTAACTACCTCCTCTGGCAGCTTATTCCATACACCCACCACCCCTCGTGTGAAAAAGATTCCTGTTAATTTCTGAAATATTGGTTATAAATTTGGTGCCAAAATGCTCCAAAATCAGGCTCAGAATGCATCAGAGCATCTAAAGCTTCAGGACCTTCAGGGCCCTTAAGCAGGCCCTGGACCCCTGCAACGACGGACTTCACGCTTCGCGCTCATGATGTGCGAAGCGCGCACATTATATCACATTAAAAATGTGTAATCCTGTCATGTCACCCCCCTTTTTGAAAAGCTTCGTACGGCCTTGCACAAAATAGCACAGAATTTCCTCGTACACGCAAGGTGATGGGTGGATGGAACGGACAACCAGAGGTATGTACTATTGTAATTTTTAAGAAACATTTAGACGGGTACAAGGATAGGACAGATTGAGAAGGATATGGGCCAAGAGCGGGCAGGGTGGGTGTACCATTCTGGGGATGGTAATACTGGACGGAACACGTTCAGGTGACAGTTCTGAGGGGGGGAAGAGAACATTGGTCCCAGGGTGGAGTTTACCCCAGACCGGTGTCCAAGCGGAGGGAGACGGGACGACTGCTCCCAGGGCGGAGTATATCGAGACTTGTCCCCACTGCGGAGAGAGATGGGACGACTGGTCCCAGGGCGGACCAGGACCAATGTGACTGATCTCGCTGTGACAGCCTGGAGGTCCCTGAGCGGAGCAGTCGATGGGATCATCCGCCCGGGACTGACACCTGGAAGGTCCAGGGGTGAATGTCAAGAGCCGGAGCCTGGAGCGGAGCGACTGCGGCCGCGTCTGGGGTCCTCTCAGGGCGCGGATTTATTAATGAGCCGAAGCACTGAGGAGAGCGGATATTTCACCGCGATCTTCACCTGCTCCCTGAACTTGGACTGGGTCGCAGCGTAAATAAATGTGTTCGTGCAGCAGCTGAGATTCCTCAGCAAAAAACCGACGTTGTTAAAGATCAATTGAGAATCATTCCAATCATTTCCAGTTCCTGTGATTTGATAATAGACGAATTGTACAACAAACGTCAGCCACAGGAGGATGAAGCTGCCGGAGATGGTGAAGAGTAAAACCACAGACCTCCTCCTGCTCTCCATCTCCGGATCACTGCGGTTGTCCCCCTTACTCTGACCCCTCAACCCCTTACGGGCCCGACTGGCCACTAAAATGTGCCGGACTGTCAGAGCGTTGAGCAGCAGGATTACAGCGAAAGGGAGGAGCGGAGTTGAAACCGTGTCGAACCAGTCAAAAGCCACCCACCCGGGGTCAGTGTAATAAATGTCTTTCAAGACACACAGCCACGGGACATTGTCCATGATTCCCCGGGGTTCCACTGTGAAGTAGCGGGGAACGTTTTTCATCCAGAACAGAACGCCGGCTGTTGTGAGAACCGCAGTCGCAGTTTTCCCGGTGCAATATTTTATTTTCAGCTTCTGGCAACAAATGGCCACAAACCGATCAAAGGTGAAAGTGACGGTGAACCAGACTGAACAGTCTGTAGATGCAAACCTCAGTACATCGATAACACTGCACACAGGGGCCGGGAAACTCCGATGAATGTAATGATGTCGAATCCAATACAAAATGACCTCGTTGATAAGGACCAGTAGATCGGCCGCTGCCATGGCCACCAGGTAGCGAGTGGTGCAGGTGGAGAGGCCGCACTTTCCCCGGGACAGAATCACAATCGCCACTAAATTCACTGCGCAAAGAGAAGGGGACAAACATTGGGCATTACTGAACACGTTCTCCGGGGCTGAACACCGGCTCGACTTTCAGCTAAAGATCAGAAGTATCTTTGATCAGAAGTGTTGGAGTCGGTTCGCGGCGGCAACTTTAACAATGTCAGACCGGCTCCGACTGTGCCCGACCTGCCTGCGTCAGGCGAGTAGAGATAAGGAGACGGGCGGGGTAAAGAGCGCGGAGGGAACGCGGAGCCACCCGCTACAATAAGCGCAATAATCCCTTCTCTCGTTAATCCTGCTCACAGTCTCTGATGGAGCTGGATTTACACTTAACCGTGACCTGCCGTGTTTAAACCAGGGCTCTGGGAATGCTGCATCTGATGGGGACGAGAAGGGTTCCAGGAGTAAGGCAGGGATAACAGGCAACAGAGTGGTTCCGTTAATCGATTCATTCCACAGTGAGTTTAGTTGTGTAACAACGCACGCCGGTAGATCCATAGAAACATAGAAACATAGAAATTAGGTGCAGGAGTAGGCCATTCAGCCCTTCGAGCCTGCACCGCCATTCAATATGATCATGGCTGATCATCCAACTCAGTATCCCGTACCTGCCTTCTCTCCATACCCTCTGATCCCCTTAGCCACAAGGGCCACATCCAACTCACTCTTAAATATAGCCAATGAACTGGCCTCAACTACCCTCTGTGGCAGAGAGTTCCAGAGACTCACCACTCTCTGTGTGAAGAAAGTCTTTCTCATCTCGGTCTTAAAGGATTTCCCCCTTATCCTTAAGCCGTGACCCCTTGTCCTGGACTTCCCCAACATCGGGAACAATCTTCCTGCATCTAGCCTGTCCAACCCCTTAAGAATTTTGTAAGTTTCTATAAGATCCCCTCTTAATCTCCTAAATTCCAGAGAGTATAAACCGAGTCTATCCAGTCTTTCTTCATAAGACAGTCCTGACATCCCAGGAATCAGTCTGGTGAACCTTCTCTGCACTCCCTCTATGGCAATAATGTCCTTCCTCAGATTTGGAGACCAAAACTGCACGCAATACTCCAGGTGTGGTCTCACCAAGACCCTGTACAACTGAAGTAGAACCTCCCTGCTCCTGTACTCAAATCCTTTTGCTATGAAAGCTAACATACCATTTCGCTTTTTTCACTGCCTGCTGCACCTGCATGCCTACTTTCAATGACTGGTGTACCATGACACCCAGGTCTCGCTGCATCTCCCCTTTTCCTAATCGGCCACCATTTAAATAATAGTCTGCTTTCCTGTTTTTGCCACCAAAGTGGATAACCTCACATTTATCCACATTATACTGCATCTGCCAAACATTTGCCCACTCACCCAGCCTATCCAAGTCACCTTGCAGTCTCCTAGCATCCTCCTCACAGCGAACACTGCCCCCCAGCTTAGTGTCATCCGCAAACTTGGAGATATTGCCTTCAATTCCCTCATCCAGATCATTAATATATATTGTAAATAGCTGGGGTCCCAGCACTGAGCCCTGCGGTACCCCACTAGTTACTGCCTGCCATTGTGAAAAGGACCCGTTTACTCCTACTCTTTGCTTCCTGTTTGCCAGCCAGTTCTCTATCCACATCAATACTGAACCCCTAATACCGTATGCTTTAAGTTTGTATACTAATCTCTTATGTGGGACCTTGTCGAAAGCCTTCTGGAAGTCCAGATATACCACATCCACTGGTTCTCCCTTATCCACGCTACTAGTTACATCCTCGAAAAATTCCACAAGATTCGTCAGACATGATTTACCTTTTGTAAATCCATGCTGACTTTGTCCAATGATTTCACCACTTTCCAAATGTGCTGCTATCCCATCTTTAATAACTGACTCTAGCAGTTTTCCTCACTACCGATGTTAGACTAACTGGTCTGTAATTCCCCGTTTTCTCTCTCCCTCCCTTCTTAAAAAGAGGGGTTACATTTGCTACCCGCCAATCCTCAGGAACTACTCCAGAATCTAAAGAGTTTTGAAAGATTATCACTAATGCATCCACTATTTCCTGAGCTACTTCCTTAAGTACTCTGGGATGCAGCCTATCTGGCCCTGGGGATTTATCGGCCTTTAATCTATTCAATTTACCCAACACCACTTCCCGACTGACCTGGATTTCACTCAATTCCTCCTTTGACCCACAGTCCCCTGCTATTTCAGACAGATTATTTATGTCTTCCTTAGTGAAGACGGAACCAAAGTAGTTATTCAATTGGTCCGCCATATCCTTGTTCCCCATGATCAACTCACCTGTTTCTGACTGCAAGGGACCTACATTTGTTTTAACTAACCTCTTTCTCTTCACATATCTATAAAAACTTTTGCAGTCAGTTTTTATGTTCCCTGCCAGTTTTCTTTCATAATCTATTTTTCCTTTCCTAATTAAGCCCTTTGTCCTCCTCTGCTGGTCTCTGAATTTCTCCCAGTCCTCTGGTATGCTGCTTTTTCTGGCTACTTTGTACGCATCATCCTTTGCTTTGATACTATCCCTGATTTCCCTTGTTATCCACGGATGCACTACCTTCCCCGATTTATTCTTTTGCCAAACTGGGATGAACAATTTTTGTAGTTCATCCATGCAGTCTTTCAATTTCTTCCATTGTATATCCACCGTCAACCCTTTTAGAATTAATTGCCAGTCAATCTTGGCCAATTCACGTCTCATACCCTCAAAGTTACCTTTCTTTAAGTTCAGAACCATTGTTTCTGAATTAACAATGTCACTCTCCATCCTAATGAAGAACTCAACCATATTATGGTCACTCTTGCCCAAGGGGGCACGTACAACAAGACGGCTAATTACCCCTTCCTCATTACTCAAAACCCAGTCTAAAATAGCCTGCTCTCTCGTTGGTTCCTCTACATGTTGATTTAGATAACTATCCCGCATACATTCCAAAAAATCCTCTTCCTCAGCACCCCTGCCAATTTGATTAACCCAATCTATATGTAGATTGAAGTCACCCATTATAACTGTTTTGCCTTTGTCGCACGCATTTCTAATTTCCTGTTTGATACCATCCCCAACTTCTCTGCTACTGTTAGGTGGCCTGTACACAACACCCACCAGCGTTTTCTGCCCCTTAGTGTTTTGTAGCTCTACCCATACCGATTCCACATCCTCCAAGCTAATGTCCTTCCTTTCCATTGCGTTAATCTCCTCTCTAACCAGCAACGCTACCCCCACCTCCTTTTCCTTTCTCTCTATCCCTCCTGAATATTGAATATCCCTGGATGTTCAGCTCCCAGCCTACGTCACCCTGGAGCCATGTCTCCGTGATCCCAACTATATCATAATCATTAATATCTATCTGCACGTTCAACTCGTCCACCTTATTACGAATACTCCTTGCATTGAGACACAAAGCCTTCAGGCTTGTCTTTACAACGCATTTACCCCTTATACAATTTTGCTGAAAAGTGGCCCTTTTTGATTTTTGCCCTGGTTTTGTCTGCCTGCCACTTTTACCTTTCACCTTGCTACCTAATGCTTCTACCCTCATTTTACACCCTCCTGCCTCTCTGCTCTTGTACCCATCCCCCTGCCACATTAGTTTAAATCCTCCCCGACAGCACTAACCGCGGCCACTGGTTCAGAAGATCGACCAACAGGATCCTCGGCCGTCTGTGACAGACTCCACACTGAGACGTGGCCACGGGAGCGGGTGTTCACTCTGATCAATAACTCAGACACAGTGAACTTCACAATGTAAACCGCTCTCAGTCACAACGTCCCAGAAAGCTGCCTGTCCTGGGCACTGGGACAACTCTGGGCAAGGTCCCACTGTAGGCAAGAGCAACATTCTAGTGGGTCCCGTCAGTGAGAGAGGACCAGGGTTAGTTTCGGCTGTCTGAAAATAAGACAAATCACAAAATTCGGCCGTCTGAAAATAAGAAAAATTAAAAAATATCTCACTGAGAGAATTGATAAACCCCATATTCTTGCACAGCGACCATCAGTTGGGCATCTTGTAACATGATCAGAATCAGTAAACACCGCTTAACGCACGGAATTATAAAACTTGAATTGTTCTGCTCACTTACCAGGGACTCCAACGGCAGCAATGATCACGTACAAGATTTTCTCCGCGGCGAAATATTCCTGAAGCTTTTCCCACATTTCCTTTGCCCAGCGACGTGTCCCCGTGAGCGACCGGTAATCTCTCGGAATGAAATGCTGGTGCAGAACGTTCCCGGTGATTTTATACCATTTTATGTTTCCACCGGGACAGTGAAGTTTCAACAGTTTAAAAATCGAGATTTGGAAATTATTCCCATAGAGATTACATCAGCCAAGTGAAATCCCCGATGAGACAAGTTGTGGTTTATGCAGGGAATTGATTGAGAAACTCCACAGGTTGGGAATTGTGACGATATTGAAGGATGGAAATTGAGAGCGGCATTGTTCCAGCAAAAGGGATATTGTTTCCAACTCCATCAGATCCAACTCTCCACCTCATGTTGTCTGTCTGATTTCCTTCAATTCGCTTTCACTGAGCAACATGATCCCAAATTCCAGGGACCCTCTCAGGGCTTCTGTTGCCCAGTTTGAATGTGGACTGGGCGACCTTTGTACAGGTTGAAGAATTAGTTCAACAAGTTTACCTAAGACGAAAATGCCCCTCCACTCTTAATATGATCCACTCTTACTACTTAATATGATCGCGGCTCAACTGATTGTGATCTCAATACCACACGACCGGTGACCCCGCTAACCATTCACTCCTTGCTTGCCTGGAATGGATCTGACTTTGTTCTGGGACAATAATATTCTCTGCCGTCATCACCTCTGAGGAGGAACGTCCCAATGTCTCACGACACTCAGAGACAGAAACATTGCCGCCTCAGAATTGTCCTAAACTTAGATCAAACGGCGAATGATACAGCACAGCTCCCTCCTCCCTTTCTCTCTCCCTCCATCCTTACTGCTGTCACTCTCTTTGAACTGTTACTCTCTCTCTCTTACCCTCTCTAATTTCCATCTCTGCGCCGCCCTCTCTCTGTCAACCTCTCTTCCCCTCCCTCCCCTCTCCCTCTCAACCCGTCCCCACCCCTCCCTCCCCCCCTCACTCTCACTGCATCTCTCCCTCCGTTTCTCTGTATCTGTCTGACCCTTCCCTCTCTCCCTTTTGCCAACCCACTGGCTCTGAACTCCCCTCCCTCTTCATCTTCTCCTCTCCCTTTGGCAGTTCATTCTCCCTCCATCTCTTCTATCATCTTCTCCTCTAATTCTCCATTTCATCTTTGTACTCTCCTCTCTCTCTCTCTCTCTCTCTCTCTCTCTCTCTCTCTCTCTCTCTCTCTCTCTCTCTCTCTCTCTCCCTCTCTCTCTCTCTCTCTCTCTCTCTCTCCATTTTCCTCTCCGCCTGCTCGTCCTCACTTCTCTCTCCAACGTCTTTCTTGGGAAATGCGGGAAAACGGTTAGCCGCCATGGGATGTAACATTTGTCGCTGTACACCCTTCCGTCACACACCAGGAGCCCTTCCAGGTGAGACTGAGGTTCACCTGCAACTCCTCTGATCCCATCTACTGCATGCGATGTTCCAGGTTTGGCCTCATTTCCATCGGCGTGGTCAAGCGTAGAGTCGGCGATCGTATCGTTCCTCGTTCAGCCGAGACCTGCTGGATCTCCCCGTTACTAACTATTGTAACTCCACTTCCCACAAAGACCTTTATGTCCTGGGCCTCCTACATTTCCAGAGTGAGGCAACATGCAAACTGAAAGAACGCCACTTCATATTCCGCTTTGATACATTACGACATAATGGTATGCACATTCAATTAGCCAATGTTAGGTAACTAATGTGAACATTCCCGCTTCCCCTCGCTCTTTTTCGCGCCTCACCCGGACTCCCACTTGTGTATCCCCTCGACCTCCACCTTCACCGACATTCATTCCTCTCTCATTCTAATTCCATCCACTTCAATCCTCATCTCACACCTTTTATCTTTTAAACTTTATTCTCAACCACCCGAGTATAAAAACGCTTTTCATCCGCATCCGCTCATCATTCATATCACTCACTCACTCACTCACTCACTCACTCACTCACTCGCTCGCTCGCTCACTCACTCACTCACTCACTCACTCACTCACTCGCTCGCTCGCTCACCCACCCACTCACTCACTCACTCACTCACTCGCTCGCTCGCTCGCTCACTCACTCACTCGCTCACTCACTCGCTCGCTCGCTCACCCACCCACTCACTCACTCACTCACTCACTCGCTCGCTCGCTCGCTCACTCACTCACTCGCTCACTCACCCACTCGCTCACTCACTCACTCCTCGGTTTGTCCTGCCTCACTCTGTTTCAGCCTTCTCCTCCTTTCCACCACAATCAGTTTGAAGAAGGGTCAAGAGCCAAATCAGTTTGAAGACGGGTCCCGATGTTCTTAGAAGGCTTAGGAAGTTCGGCATGTACCCTTCAACTCTAAGCAACTTCTACAGATGCACCATCGGAAGCATTTTATCAGGGTGCAACACAGTTTGGCTTGGGAACATCTCCAGACAAGAACGCGAGAAATTGCTGTGAAATGTCCAGACCATCCTACAGACCAACCTCCCTTCTATTGACTCAATGTATTACTCACGCTACCTCGGCAAGGCCAGCAGCATAATCAAGGACGAGTCGCACCCTGGCCACTCCTGCTTCTCCTCTCTCCCATCAGGCAAAAGTTTTTGAAGTGTGAAAATACACGCCTCCAGATTCGTGGACAGTTTCTTCCCAGCTGTTATCAGGCAACTGAATCATATTACCACAACCAGAGAGCAGCGCTGAACTACTGTCTACCTACTTAGTGACACTTGGACTATCCTTGATCAGACTTTGCTGGCTTTACCTTGCACTAAACCTTATCCCCTTATCGTGTTCACATGCACTGTAAATGCTCGAGTGTAACCATGTATTGTCTTGCCGCTGACTGGTTAGCACGTAACCAAAGCTTTTCACTGCACCTCCATACACATGACAAAAAACTAAACTAAACTAATACACTAAACTAAACTTCTCCATAGATGCAGCTGACTCGCATTGGTTGTTTGTCTGTGACAGTGTGATTGTGTGAGGCTCTGCATGGGTGCGTTAGCACGTGTATGTGAGTGTGAATGTGCGAAATTGTGCAAATGAGTTGGTCTGTGTGCGTGTGTAAGTGTATGCGTTTGCAAGAATTTCAATGATTCAATGATACTATACTGCCACACGTAGCTGGGGACAGTTAAATTGTGTCGCCACATTTTGACTCCGCCAAAGTTATGGACGTTGGCCGAATAGTTAAATCTCCTGCCCCCCATTCGTTCTCGGCGGCCTCCCTCGCTCTCCGACGGTCCACCGCTTTCTGTGCGGTTGCCCGCGGCTTCCTCCTCGCTCCCGAGGCGCGGCTGCCATCGCCGTCAGCGGTGGGCGAGCCGGGCTGACCGGACCAACTGAAGGGCTTGGCCTCGCTCGCCGCGAACACCCCGGGATCTGAATCCCAAAATGTGTACGTATGCATGCGGGACTGAGATTATTTGTTGAGTTTATAAGAGTGCCTGTATTTGTGTGTTTGTGTCTGTGCGAGTGCGTGAGTGTGCGTATGATTGTGTGAGCATTGGCAATCGTGGATGCAAGTCCGATTGAACGTATCTCTGTCTCTGAGTGTTAGTGCGTGTGTGTTTGTGAGTGACGGTGTTTGCGTGTGTGACTGTGTGTTTGTGAGAGAATATGTGGGAATGTGACTGTGTGAGAATGTTTGGGTATGTGAAGGTTTAATAGTGAGAAAGCATGTGAGCGTGTGTATATGATAGTGTTGAGTAAGTGAGTACCCGTGTGTGTGTTTGTGCGTACGTGTGTGCTAACGAGTGTGTCTCAGTACTCGTAAGTGTGTACATCAGTTAGTGTGAATTCATGTGTATGTGTGTGATTGTATGTGAGTGGCTGTGAGAGCGATTTGAGCTCTTGTGATTGCGTGTGTGAGGTTGTGTGCGTGTTCGGGTGCGGGTATGTGTGCGTGCGTGTTGACTGTGTTTGTTTGTGCTAATACCTGTGTACATATGTGTGACAGCATGAGTGTTCATACGATAATCGTGACTGTGCAAGAGTGGCAATGTGTGAACGTGTGCGAGCGTGAATCGGAATATCAGTGATGTGAATATTTACATTGGTATGAGTAGGTGTGTGAAAATATTTGATGTGTGTGGGGAGTGTGTTTTGGAGATTGCAATCGTTGTGACTAAGTGTGCAAGAGTGTGCAGGATTTTTGCGTGTGCGAACGGGGCATCGAATAACGAGAAGCCAAAGCCAAGGAGTGGAAGCCAAGATACCGAACAGAAGCGACGCCGAAAAGCCAAATAACCAAATGGATACGACGCCGAAAAGTCAAATAACCGAATGGACATGACGGCAAAAAGCCAAATAATCTAAAGAATGTGACGCTGAGAAGCCAAATAACCGAACAGACACGACGCAAAAAAGTCAAATAACCCAACGGACACTACGCCGATAAGCCAAATAACCAAAAGGACGCGATGCCGAAAAGCCAAATAACCGAACCGGCGCAATGATGAAAAGCCAAATAACTGAACAATTGCAAAGCCGAAAAGACAAATAACTCAACTGGCACAACACGGAAAAGCCAAATAACCGAATGGGCGCAACAGCCAAAAGCCAAATGCGCTACCCCGAAAAGGCAAATAATGGGCAGGACGTCTAGGGGGACGGGATTTGTCCGAGATCTTTACAGCGATTGGTCCAGACCCCGGACATCACATCACTGGGCGGGGGAGACGGGAGGGTGGGGGGGGGGAGGAATTTTTAATTTTCCTTCGCCGCTTTTGGACTGCCAAAGATCACAGAGCAGATTATTTTTGTAAGCGTAGATCTACCATGGTGCTAGGGGTTAAGTGACTGGAATATCTCTCTCTCTCGCTCTCTCTCTCTCTCTCTCTCTCTCTCTCTCTCTCTCTCGTTCTTTCTCGCTCTCTCACCCTCTCCCCTTCCCATCTATCTATCTATCTATCTATCTATCTATCTATCTATCTATCTATCTCTCTATCTCTCTCTATCTCTCTCTATCTCTCTCTCGATCTCTCGATCTCTCGATCTCTCGATCTCTCTATCCCGATCTCTCTATCCCGATCTCTCTATCCCGATCTCTCTACCGATCTCTCTACCAATCTCTCTACCGATCTCTCTACCGATCTCTCTACCGATCTCTCTACCGATCTCTCTACCGATCTCTCTACCGATCTCTCTACCGATCTCTTTACCTCTTTACCTCTTTACCTCTTTACCTCTTTACCTCTTTACCTCTTTACCTCTCTATCTCTCTACCTATCTCTCCCTCTCTCTCTCTCTCTCTCGCTCTCTCTTGGCATTCCCGGAATCATTTGGCGTTTTGCAAAGGCAACTGCATCTGCAGTTCTTTCATATTGAACAAGAACACTGGCCCGAAACAATGCCTAATCCATTCCCTCCACAGATGCCGCCTAGCCCACTGTTCCTTCTGCACTGTACTTTTTGTGATTGTTGTAGTGACATATTGTGTGACAGTATTGATGAGTGACACACTGTGTGGTTGTATTGTTGTTGTGACAAATGTCGGGTAGGACTAATGGAATGACACTCGGTTCGGTAGTACTTAAGTGGCATCACACTGTGGGATAGTAATGATGGAGTGACACAAAATGTCTTTCAGTTCTCTTAATTTTTAAGAAGGTTATGGGCTTATGACTGTCCTCGATCACAACTTTTGTGTAAGTCAATGGAAAAGCAATAGGGAACAAGATGCTAATTTCCGGCCATAAGTTTTTTAATACTAAAAATATGAAAGTGAATTGGGTGTCAAATTAAACTTATTTTTATGCTTTATCTGATGGGATAAATTGCAGACGATTTTTTAAATTTCAACATTTTGTAACGTTGCTAATTAATAGAATGACACCATGTGGGGTAGAACTGATGTAATAACACAATGTTGGGTAGTATCGAAATAAGGACATCTTGGGCTTGTACCTATGTAATGACACACTGTGGGCTAGTCCTGATGGAATGACACACTGTGGAGTAGTGCAGATGGAAGGACACGTTGTTGGGTAATACTAATGGAATTATACACTGTGCTGTAGTACTGATGCAGTGACGCACTGTGGGGTAGTACTGATGACATGAAACACGTTGGGCTGTACAGATGGAGTGACACATTGTGTGGAGATATTGATGGAGTGACACATTGTAGAGTAGGACTGATAGAGTGACACACTATGGGATGAAACTGATGGAGGAACACACGGTGGGACATTACTGATGCAGTGATGTATCAGTACTCATGGAGAGACACACTGTGGGTGGTACAGGTGGAGTGACACACTATGGAGCAGTACTGACGGAGTGGCAAACTGTGGGTTGTGCTGATGGAGTGACACAGTGCGGCGTGGTACAGCTACTAATGGAGTGACACAATGTGGGATGCCACTCATGGAGGAACACACTTTACTGATGCAGTGATACACTGTGGAGTAGTCCTCATGGAGAGACTCACTGTTGGGTAGTACAGGTGGAGTGACGCACTATAGGGTAGTATTAACAGAGTGGCAAATGGGTTGTACTGATGGAGTGATACACAGCGGAGTTTTGCTGATTGAGTGACACAATGTATCCCTCGAGGTCGAGGATGATGGTCTAAGTTCAGTTGTTTTCATGGACTCTCAGGTGGCTTATGAGTCCAATAGAGGCTTTGAAAGTTCTTCGGCATTCAAGACAGGTAATTCCATATGGCAGACGGGCTTTGGTAGTTGCTGCCTCTCTTTCTGTTTTCCTCTCTTTTCTAATTCTGCACACCTGTTGGCTTTGAAGGTCGCTTTCCTTCTTGGATGATGGTTCACCAGAGTTTCCTGTGCTTGGCATTGGTTTTCCGAAATCGATGCCGATTTCACATTTCTTCATACTGACTTTTAAGGCGTTTTCTTGTGTCCACCTCTTTTACATTTGCCTTCTTTAAACTGAAAGTAGAAAGTCTGCTTTGGTAGACGCTCATCTTCCATCTGAACAACATGATCGACCCATCGTAGTTGGTTCCTGATGACGAAGGCTTCGATGCTATATGTTTTTGCTTCATTCAGCACGCTGACTTCACTTCTTTTGCTTTCAGTTGATATTTAAGCTGCTTCGAAGGCATCGTTGATGGGACTTTTCAAGTGTTTTCAGATGGCGTCGGTAGGTTGTCCAGGTTGCTGATGCATACAGGAACGTTGAAATTACCACTGCTTTGTACACTAACATTTTGGTGTCTGTTGAATGACACAATGTGGTGTAGAACTGATGGAGTGACACACTGTGCAGTTGCACTCTTGGATTGATACACTGTTAGTTAGTAATGCTGGGGTGGCACACTGTAGCGTACCACTGACGCACTGACACACATTGTGGTCGTACGGATGGGAAAGATGCACTTTGGGGTAGTACTGATGGAGTCATACACTGTGAGGCGACACTGATAGAATGGACACTGCGTGCAGTACTGATGGAGTGATACACGGTGTGTTAATACTCATGGAACGACACTGTGAAGTTGTACTGCTGGAGTAACACAGTGTTTTGTATTACTGATGTAACGATACGCTGTGGTGTAGTACTGTTTAATGACACATTGGGCTAGTACCGACCCTCTGTTGTTGAATAAGGTTGACAAAAACAAAAAGTATGTTATTACTCACACTGAGCGATGGACTGGCTTGTGAAGCAAAAAGGGCTGTTGAGCCAAACCCAAAGAGGACAATGTCAGGCAACGCCATTGTAGTTGGAGACTCCATTGTGAGAGGTACGGACAGGGGTTTCAGCGGCAACAGACGGGATTCGAGGATGGTGTGCTGCCTACCTGGTGCCAGGATCCAGGATGTCATGGACAGGGTGCAGAAAATCCTCAAGGGCGAAGGTGAACAGCCGGAAGTGGTAGTGCATGTTGGCACAAACTATGTCGGAAAGAAAGGGATGAATATTCTGCGGCGTGACTTTAGAGAGTTCGGAAAAATGCTGAAAAGCAGGACCTCCAGGGTTGTTATCTCTGGTTTGCTTCCAGTTCCTCGTGCTGGCGAGAGCAGGAACAGGGCGATATGGGACTTGAATGTGTGGCTGAGTAACTAGTGCAGGGGGCAGGGATTTAGATTCTTAGATCACTGGCATCTGCTTTGGAGTAAGTGGGAACTGTTCAAAAGGGATGGATTGCATCTTAACAGGTGTGGGACCACCATTCTGGCAGGCAGGTTTGCCACTGCCACACGGATGGTTTTAAATGGAATAAGGGGCATGGGGCGTCAAATGGGATAGTCGAGGATGGAGTTAAAGGGAAAGAGAGTAAAGAGATGTTTAATGACCCCAGAATTAACGGGAAAGGAAGCTAATAAAGTGATAGCAGAGTATGGCCAAGTGTAATAGGGATCGATGTGAAAAGTGAGATGCGTAAGGAATTAAAAGGTATTGTATATGAATGTGCGAAGTATAAGAAGTAAAGTAGATGAGCTTGAGGCTCAGTTAGAGGCTTGGTAGATATGACATTGTGGGGATTACTGAGACGTGGCTGTAGGAGGATCGGGCCTGGGAACTTAATATTCAGGGTTATACATCCTATAGAAAGGACAGGCAGGTGGGCAGAGGAGGAGGGGGGGGGGTAGCTCTGCTGGTGAGGGATGGAATTCAGTCCCTTGCGAGGGAAAACATAGGGACTGACTAGATCATTTAAGACTGAGGTGAGAAAAAACGTTTCTCCCAGAGAGTTGTGAATTTATGGAATTCCCTGCCACAGAGGGCAGTGGAGGCCAAATTACTGGATGGATTTAAGAGAGAGTTCGATGGAGCTCTAGGGGTTCGTGGAGTCAAGGGATATTGTGAGAAGGCAGGCACGAGTTATTGATAGGGGACGATCAGCCATGATCACAATAAATGGCGGTGCAGGGTCGAAGGGTCAAATGGCCTCCTCCTGCACCTATTTTCTATGTTTCTATGTTTCTAACTTTTATCTCCCCATTTACTCTTTCCACCATTCCTGAGGACTGTGGTTGATATGGTATGTGTCATTTCCACTGGAACCCAAGAGCCTTCGGCAAGTTCTGAACTAATTTACTGGTGAAATGAGTTCCTCTGTCACTGTTTATTCGTATGGGTATCGTATGTAGGTATTATTTCTTTCATTAAAATATTGACTACCGTCCTTGCATCATCCTTGCTTGTGGAATGTGCTTCCACTTATCAAGAGAACATATCAACAATTACCAGAACATATTTAAAACCTTACGCTGCGGGCACATGTACAAAATCAATTTGCTAATTCTCAAAATGCATTTCAGGTTGTGGAAGGTGATCAAATTTTGCAGGCGTCTTCCTTCTATTATCTTGTTGACACACCAGTAATATTGACACACCAGTAATATTCTTCAAACCATATCAATTATGACTGATATACCTGGTGCATACCATTGTTACTATAATGTGTGTGCCATTCCCCTTTTTCCCATGTGAAGCTGTCCATGGGCTAGGCAAGACGGGGGCAAAAATAGGCTCCTGGGGCAAACTACCCGACCATCAAGGTGGATCCAGACAATGGGGTCTTGATAACACCCTGCTTTGCTCCAGGAATTATTTTCCTGATGTGATGCCCAAATTGATGTACAACCCCATACGCATAGCGAGATTTGTTTAGAAATTAGCACTTTAATGCAAGTCGAAAGTTAATGGAGGATTAGTTTTACAAAATGTTCCATTATATTACGGGGCAGTTAATATTGAAAATATAACCATCTGGCTGGATGACATTGATCAACAGCCAGACTGGCTAAAGATGGAAAAGGAGGACTGCTTACCTTTTCAAATAGGCTCGATTCTTTTAGCTCCGATTAATTTGAATAAAAAAACATACAGAGGCAATCCGATTACACATAGTACATTATACAAGTATGTGGAAACAATTAAAACCCACTCTAAAATTGGGTAATTTATCTTTTTTCTCCTGATTGCAAATAACCCTTCTTTTAAACCGTCTGTTTTTAGATCGAGCATTTGTCCAATGGAAAACCCATGGAATTAAAATGGTGGGAGACCTTTATCAAAAAGGCATTTTTCTCTCATTTCATGAACTACAGCATAAATACGAATTACATGCTAATCATTTTTTTAGATATTTGCAACTATATAAAACTACATACGCAAGACTATAGATTTAGGGGTCCAGAAACTATGTAAAACTACATACGCAAGACTATAGATTTAGGGGTCCAGAAACCCCTGATGAATGTTTGAATAGACATCCCAATACAAATAAATTAATATTCTATTATCTATAATATCCTCTTAGATACTGAGGTTCCTTCTTCAGAATCATACAGACGAGCATGGGTAGACGAGTTGGCTCAATCCATAATAAAAGATACATGGGATGAAAGTTTACAATATATAAATCACTGCTCGTTAAATGCTAGACACTCCTTGATACAATTTAAAATACCATATATGGACTGCATTATTGGAAGGCAAAATTCAATAGGATTTTTCTAAATATTTCCCCTCTCTGTGATAAATGACCATTTCAAGAGGCCAACTTAAAGCAGACCTTTGTAACGTATAAAAATTCAAAATTTTTGGGCGAACGTTTTTAAAATTATTTCTGAAGTTATTCATATCCAACTGGACCCAGCGCCCAAATTAATAGTTTTAGGATTATCAGAACATAGCACAAACTTTACGATAAGTCAGGGACAATTTCTTGATTACAATTTCTTGATTGCGAAAAAATGTATACATTTTAATGATTTAAAAAAACTGAAGCTATGTAAGAAATCTGTAATTGAATTATCGCTCACTATTATTTGGATGCCTGTTTCTAATAAAAAATACTTTAAAAAAAGAGAAGAAATTAGCACTTTTATGTTTTGCCAATATGCAGGCACGAGTCTGGGCATGCAGCTCAGCTGCCTGAGCGGACGTTCCGGATGGTAAAGCGTACGCCTCCAGCACTTGGTGTGGGATGACTACTGCATATCCTGTTAGTAATCTGTCATCGCTGGGTTCGTGTGAAGAGCCATGGCTAAATAGGACCAGGCGAGGATTATCAATCGGTTCATTCTGTAAGTCCAGGGAAGTGGCAGCGGCTTCTACAAGCAATAGACAATCAAGGTCACATTCTTCTTCTGGCAGTGGTACAAATGTAGCTGGGTTTATAACAGTTGATCACTGATAAATATAGTTCGGGTGTGATAAAGGGATAACTTCATATCCTTTTCTTCTAGCAATTGTGAAATGCTGTGTAGCTGCTGAGTTCAATAAGAGCATCACGGCATGAGGACCAATCGCTACACACAGGTGATCAAGAAAGATGGGGATTGATTTTTCTATCATTGTAGCCGTCGCCGCTATAGCTTCCAAGCAGACTGGCATGCCATATACTACAGCTGGTAAAGCCACACAATAATAGGCCACCGGTCTTTTTCCCCTCCATGTTCTTGAGCCAGGACCCCGGTTGCAATCCCCTTTGATTCATTTACATGAAGTTAAAAGGGTTTTTTTTAATATAATTTGGCAATCCCAGTGCTGGAGCAGAAACCATAGCGTTCTTTAGATTTCTAAACGCCTGGTATTGCTCTGCATTCCATACTACTCTGGAGGGCTCAGTCTGCAGGGTGGCTGAACGTAATGCTGCATATAGTTCCCTGTAGTCATGGATCCATTGTCTGCAGTAACCCATCATGCCTAAAAAGGAGAGAATGGCCTTCTTCGTCTTCGGGACCAGGACGATGTCTATTGCCTTCATTCTATGTTTTCCAAGTCTCATTCTGCCTTCCTGCTGCTGGAACCCCAGATACTGTGCTCTAGGCTGGCAGAACTGTAATTTTTCCTGGGATAATTTCGGCCAAATATTGCAGCAATTTAATTGAGTTTTCTTCACACTCAGGACCTGTCACAGAGGCTACCAAAAGGTGATCGATCAAAGTAGACCTCTCTGATAATCGACGTTCCACCGGATCATATTTCACTGCTGCTGCATATACGGCTGGGCTTTCAGGATATCAATGGGGTAACCTGGTCCAGGTGTATTGTTGATCTGTGTAGGTAAAATCAAACAGGAACTGGCTGTCTATGCAGGTGTATGGAGAAAAAGGCCGGACATAGGTCAATTACAGTGAAGATGTCGGGTTCCGCCTGCGTAGATGACAGAATAATATTGGTGTCAGGTACAAAAGGAGCAATAGGGATCATTATTTTGTTAATAGCTCTCAGGTCTTGGACAAAACGCCATTCATTATGTCTTCCCTCTTTCGGGATTGTCAGAATAGGAACATTACTCGGACTTTATGTTTTCACTAATATTCCTTGTTGTAATAAAGACATGATGACTATAGCTATCCCTTATTCAGCCTCCGGGCTCGGTTGATACTTTTTTCAACATGGCAAAGCAGTACCTTTGTTAACGTCGCCTATTTCCTTCGCTCCATAGATTCTGCCTCACCCGCTGAGTTTCTCCAGCATTTTTGTCTACCTTTTTTTAAAGCCACTTTGTGTCCAGGGGCTGATTGCACTCGCCCCACACGATTCGTATACTTTGCCCATAGTTCAGAGGTTACTTGGACCAGAGCCATTGACAACCTTGGCGGATCCTCATTAGGCGGCTGTTGTTTTTCAAATATACTGTCCCATTCCTTTCTGACCCATGCGATCTTTCCTTCTGTGTCATTAAATAGGTCAATCTGGTTCTCTTCTTTTGCCATTGGCAACTTTAAAACATGAGTTGACTGCTTGTCCTTCAGCCTTTTTATAATTTCTCCTTTTTCCTCCGCTGTTGCTGGAGGTCTAGTAGGCACGATCAAGCGTCACTCAGAATTGTCTCCCATCTCAAATCGATCCCTTTGGTTTTGAGAGACGTGGATCATTATTCCTAATCCCGGGATCCCCAAAAAATAAATAAGGGGTCCTGTTTATTGTTCTAGTTTATTCAACCAGCGGGAGACTCTTTCCTGGTATCCGGGATGAGGAAGGCGTGTATAGAATGCAATTTACCTTGTATTAAATGTTACTCCCTTATCATGTATCTATACACTGTAAAGGGCTTGAATGTAATATTTGTCATTCCACTGACTGTATGGTACGCAACAAAAAGTATTTCACTGTACGTCATTACAAGTGACAATAAACCACACTAAATTGTAATTATCAATCAAGTATTTATTTCTCGTGAATCAAACAGATCTTTTATATCAAGAACAGAGAACAGAACAGCATAGGAACAGACCCTATGGCCCATAAAGTCCGTGCTGAACAGGATGCCAAATTAATCTCATCTCCTCTGCCTGCAACGTGACCCGCACTGGAGCCTGGGGTCAGTGAGGAGAGAGAGGTGGGGGGAACCGAGGCCGTCGTTCACCAACAACTGAGCTCAGCCGCTCGCTGATTTTCCACCAAAGTGTATCTGGTACAATGTTTGTTGTTCCAGGATCAGACAGCTTCAAAGACATTGCTGGCTATCTTTCCCAAAGAAGTATGGGAAGAGGTAAGTAACTGGGAAAATCTGCGTTATAAGAACGTGAAGCGGAACTATGAAGCCATGCTTACCATTGGTTTGGAGAAAAAATTATTCACATTTTTTCCTCTTTGCCCTTTTCTCATGATGCACGCTGACATGAGTTTTCTTCCCACGTGAAATCTAAGTAGGTTTGTGCTTTCTGAGACCATATGGGTCAGGTCCTAACATTTCCACTGGTTTACTTTGAGAATATGTCTGAGGATATTGGACATTCCTGTTCTTTGATAACATAACTTCTATTGGCTTCTGCTCTGTCTTTACCTCCCTGTAATTAACACAACAGCATCTTCTGTGTCTCCTTCTCGGAACATATTTAAGATTGGATTTTGCCCGTGGCTGGGAACATCTCCTGCCTTTCAACTGACTTTACTGATATACTTCACATTCTGTCTTCACGTGACGAGTGTTAACCACTGTTGTCCACTTTACCTTTGCCTCTGTGTTCTAGGTTTGTGAACTGTGCCAGAAAGGAGGAGAAACTGAACTTTGTTGCCTTCCAGCACCGGGGAGACATTTACTGTCATCCCTGCCCTCACTGCACTGTCGCATTTACCACAGCGGAGTTCCTTATACAACACATAAGAAGGCATCCTGAAGCCTCCAGACCAACGTCAGCTGGACAACCTTCTGCCTCCGGTGTGAACCCAGATTCACAATGTAAATGTGGGCAGAATCCGTTCACACCATCTGACGGATGCAGTGGAATTGGGAAATCAGGTGATCTTCAAGCACGGACAAAGGAGAGACGGCATGAATGTGCAGAATGTGGGAAGTGTTTCACATGGGCAGGGCATCTCCACAGACACATGCAGACCCACACTGGAGAGAGGACGTACAAATGTTCACACTGTGGGAAGAGCTTCACATGAGCAAGGACCCGCCACCTACACCAGCGGACCCACACTGGAGAGAGGCCGTACAAAAGCACAATCTGGAAGACGAGTTTCAGAGTCCAGCTCCCTCAATTGACACCAGAGGAGCCACGGGGTCAAGGAAAGTACGTCACGTCACGGCCATTTTCACGAATCGTTCCACCACCACGCACAAGAAGCGCAGGACAGACACCGTTGTATCCAGATGCCGAGACGTGTGTTCAGCTCTGGCTGAACATCTTCTAATCTTGTGTGCGGACTCGATAAGAAGAAGACCCACACGGGAAAACGACTGTAGGAAGAGTTTCACAGACTGCATGAATGTGCAGAATGTGAGAAGAGCTTCGCACGGGCAGGGACCCTCCATCAACACCAGTGGATCCACACTGGAGAGAGGCCATACAAATGTTCAGACTGCTGGCAGAGCTTTATCAGTGTTTTTACTTCTAATTCTTTCCTTTTTAATTACTTTAAAAACCTTAGGGATTGTAACATCCAGTCCTACTAATCAATATGAGCATCTGGATCAAACCAGTGACTGCTATGAAAGGGCAGCTGACAACCAAGCAAAGACCTAGTGACGGCCTGGAGACACTGCTGACCGGAGGCTGGCATGGGCTACCTCCTCATGTCAGCAGGATCCATCGCTAATCAGCGTTTTGGATCCACCCTTATATTGCTACGGAAGGAATCGACTATGAATAAGACAACTAGCACAGCAATTGACAGAGCAGCAGCACCGGCAGGACATAAGCTACAAAGCAGCATCTGTGGCTGGGAAAAGATAACATCAGAAAAGGGTCTCAAGATCCACCAGGACAGGAAAAAGTGCCTGAGAGAGCTTGGTGAGGGGCCTTGCATTCACCATTACTTTCTAAGAGGTAGGCCAAATCAGTCGAGTGAAGCCCAGTGGCAGGTTAACCACCACAGTCCACAGGGTATCAGCACCCCAGGCGAAGCTCAACCAAGTACTTTCCCACCAACAGACACGAGTCCAGAGCCCAACCAGTCAGCGGTAGAGAGGAAGATGAAAGGAAAAAAGCTGAATGGAGCAGTCACTGGCTGCAGTTGAAGAGAAAAGATGCTGTCTGGGCTGCCACGTGACCACCTAGAAATTAACCATAAGACACACACCCAGGGCTGATCATCCTGCGGTGGGCCTGCCTTGACTGAGGGTGTTTTGTGATAAAAGGCCGAAACACCCAGTGACGTTGAGGTACACAACTGAAGATGTGTCTGATTGGTAGCAAAATCCCTAGTGGTCATCCCCAAGAATACCAAATGTCAATTGTAGTGAAAAACCTGAGGGATTGTAACATCCAGTCCTACTAATCAATACTTTGTGTAATTATTTATGTTTTCAAACTGTATTAATATTGGCCCTTGCTGTATTTCCCCCTTTATGATGATACTTTGTGTGGAGAAGTCTGGGGTATAAGAGATGGGTCCGTGGTTTCCCACTCCCTGTATGAATAGGGGACCAGGTACGGGTATTATTGCCGCATGTCCGACCCTCTCTAGACTACATCTTCCCACTGGGATAAACTATCCCCACCGGGATATTCTGACTGTGCGGGATCGCTGGGATCGGGGCTGTTGTGATGCAGTCTGGTTATCGCACTGAGTTCATCAACACGGCGATTGATAAATCAACCACTTTTATTGTTGCCACAAGTCAGGAGTTACCCAAGGAGACAGTCATCCCTGCCCTCAGATAACCAGACTTTCCAGTTTGTATCAGAACTGGCCACATTATATGACTGCATCCAGTTCTGATGAACGGTCATTGATCTGAGAAGACATTTTTCAGAAGGTGTTTCAACGTGGGTAAGAAAGATCAGAGGGCTTTGGGCCAAACGTGGGCAAATAGGAGCAGCTTAGAGGAGGCATCTTGGTCAGCATGGACAAGTTGGGCCGAAGGGCCCGTTTCTACAGGATCGTGAAACATGAACTGTTTCTTTCTCCACAAGATGCTGCCCGACCGGCTGAGTATTTTGAGCATTTTAGAAACATAGAAAATAGGTGCAGGAGTAGGCCATTCGGCCCTTCGAGCCTGCACCGCCATTCAATATGATCATGGCTGATCATCCAACTCAGTATCCTGTACCTGCCTTCTCTCCATACCCCGATCCCTTTAGCCACAAGGGCCACATCTAACTCCCTCTTAAATATAGCCAATGACTGGCCTCAACTACCTTCTGTGGCAGAGAATTCCACAGATTCACCACTCTCTGTGTGAAATATGTTTTTCTTATCTCGGTCCTAAAAGACTTCCTCCTTATCCTTAAACTGTGAGCCCTTGTTCTAGACTTCCCCAACATCAGGAACAATCTTCCTGCATCTAGCCTGTCCAACCCCTTAAGAATTTTGTAAGTTTCTATAAGATCCCCCTCAATCTTCTAAATTCTAGCGAGTGCAAGCCGAGTCTATCCAGTCTTTCTCCATATGAAAGTCCTGACATCCTAGGAATCAGTCTGGTGAACCTTCTCTGTACTGCCTCTATGGCAAGAAAGTTTTTCCTCAGATTAGGAGACCAAAAACTGTACGCAATGGTGTGGTCTCTCACCAAGACGCTGTACAACTGCAGTAGAACCTCCCTGTTCCTATACTCAAATCCTTTTGCTATGAATGCTAACATACCTTTCGCTTTCTTCACTGCCAGCTGCACCTGCATGCCTACTTTCAATGACTGGTGTACCATGACACCCAGGTCTCGTTGCACCTCCCCTTTGCATAATCGGCCACCATTCAGATAATAGTCTACTTTCCTGTTTTTGCCACCAAAATGGATAACCTCACATTTATCCACATTATACCTCATCTGCCATGCATTTGCCCACCCACCCAACCTATCCAAGTCACCTTGCAGCCTCCTAGCATCCTCATCACAGCTAACACTGCCCCCCTAGCTTCATGTCATCCGCAAAACTTGGAGATGTTGCATTCAATTCCCTCGTCCAAAATCATTAATATATATTGTAAATAGCTGGGGTCCCAGCACTGAGCCTTGCGATACCCCACTAGTCACTGCCTGCCATTCTGAAAAGGACCCGTGTACTCCTACTCTTTGCTTCCTGTCTGCCAGCCTGTTCTCTATCCACATCAATACTGAACCCCCCAATACCGTGTGCTTTAAGTTTGCATACTAATCTCTTATGTGGGACCTTGTCGAAAGCCTTCTGAAAGTCCAGATGTAACACATCCACTGGTTCTCCCTTATCCACTCTACAAGTTACATCCTCGAAAATTTTATAAGATTCGTCAGACATGATTTACCTTTCATAAATCATGTGTCCAATGATTTCACCACTTTCCAAATGTGCTGCTATCCATCTTTAATAACTGACTATCATTTTCCCCACTACCGATGTTAGACTAACTGGTCCGTAATTCCCTGTTTTCTCTCTCCCTCCCTTTTTAAAAGGTGGGGTTACATTAACTACCCTCCAATCCTCAGGAACTACTCCAGAATCTAAAGAGTTTTGAAAAATTATCACTAATGCATCCACTATTTCTGGGGCTACTTCCTGAAGTACTCTGGGGTGCAGCCTATCTGGCCCTGGGGATTTATCGGCCTTTAATCCATTCAATTTACCTAACACCACTTCCCGACTAACCTGGATTTCACTCACTTCCCCATTTGACCCCTGGTCCCCTGCTATTTCCGGCATATTATTTCTGTCTTCTTTAGTGAAGACAGAACCAAAGTAGTTATTCAATTGGTCTGCCATGTCCTTGTTCCCCATGATCAATTCACCTGATTCTGACTGCAAGGGACCTACATTTGTTTTAACTAATCTTTTTCTCTTCACGTATCTATAAAAACCTTTGCAGTCAGTTTGTATGTTCCCTGCCAGTTTTCTGTCATAATCTATTTTCCCTTTCCTAATTAAGCCCTTTATCCTCCTCTGCTGGACTCTGAATTTCTCCTAGTCCCCTGGTAGGCTGCTTTTTCTGGCTAATTTGTTTGCTTCATCTTTTGTTTTGATACTATCCCTGATTTCCCTTGTTATCCACGGATGCACTGCCTTTTCTGTCATTATTTCTTTGTTCCGTCTTTATCTTTAATCATTGCCCAGCCCAGAGTTGACTTGTTTGAGGTGTAGTTCGTCCCCAGCTTACGGACACACTAAGGTACAGCCCGTGAGCAAGCGGAGTGTCTGGGAGACGGTGGGATGGATTTACCGGCTGCTGCAGGGCTGCAGGCATCTTCTGCCGTGTGCAAACTCTGTTCACGGCCGCATGTTCCGCTTGGGAACATTGATGTAACCGGGGGAACGTCCTGCACCGTCTCCATAGCAACTTCCTTGATGCATCTAATGAACGTCCCAGGCCATCTGTGTGCTTCCAACACAACACCACGTCTCACAGTCACAACTCTGAGTTCCACAGTCTGCAAGTTTTAAACATCACATTTTCAGCACAATCTCACTGTACACCCAATTAACACATGTTGTATGTAGGAAGGAACTGCAGATGCTGATTAAAACCGAAAACAGACCCAAAAGCTGGAGTAACTCAGCGGGACAGACAGCATCTCTGGAGAAAAGGAATGGGTGACGTTTCGGGTCGAGACTCATCACCAGACTGAGATTCAAGGGAAAGGGAAAGGAGAGATATAGATGGTGATAGAGAGAGATATAGAATAAATAAATTATATAAATACAAAAAAATAATATGATAAAGGAAACTGGCCATTGTTAGCTGAGAACGACTTGTAGATAATGAGACACAACAAGACGACTTTCAGACCAGTACAATGACATGGGTGTGGGAAGGATGGAGAGAGGGATGTAAGGGTTCAAGTTAGAGCAATCAATATTCATACTGCTGGGTTGTACGCTGACCAAGCAAAATATGATATGCTGTTCCTCCAATTTGCGTTTGGCCTCACTCTGACAATGGAGGAGGCCCAGGACAGAAAGGTCAGAAGGGAGGGGAATTAAAGTGTTTGGCGACCGGGAGATCGTTGGCCCAGGCATAAAAACATGTTGTACTTGCTTTATCTTTCTCATAGTATTATCAATCTTTACAACAATATTCCATTATATTAACTACAAACACAGCGCAGGAACAGGCCCTTCGGCCCACAATGTCTGTGCCGATCATGATGCCAAATTGAACATGATCCATATCCCTCCAATCCCAGCATATCCATGTACCTTTCCAAAAGCCTCTTACACACCACCATTATATCTGCTTCCATCACCACCCCTCGCAGTGTGTTCCAGGCACCCACCACTCTGTGGAATAAAAATCTTTCCCCACACATCTCCTTTAAACTTGTCTCTTTTAAAGTTATACCCTCCGGTCGTTGAAAATTTCCACCTTTGAGAAAGGGTTTCTAAGTGACACCAGTGAATATTTTAAACATTTTAATATTTTACTGTTCACTTAAGCTACCTCTTATTCATCCTGCAGACTAACGCATGAGAACTGGTTCAAGCATTAAGGAGACGCCTTACAGAAGATTATCAGTGACACACTGCATTGCATATTGTAAAAAATCGGTGCATTTTACAAATTTTTTTTTAAATCTTTTTTTATACTGTTGGATTAATTTCAGGAAAAATTACTTTTCCTTAACGTGCTGCTTTCATTAACTTCCTGTTCAGAGCAGATAACATGGGCCGTACTAGCGACAGTACACCCGGGTTCGATCCCGACTATGGTGCTGTCTGTACAGAGTTTGTACATTCTCCCCATGACCTTGGCCAAAGGCGTGGATAGAGTGGATGTTAAGTTACAGACGGAGGCTAAGTCAGTGGACACTTTTAAAGAAGATACAGATTCATGAATAGTACAGCTGTCAGGGGTCAAGGGAAAGCAGGAGAATGAGGTTTGGCATGTGTTTTCCCCGAGATTTTCGGTTTCCTCCCCACTCAAAAACGTGCAGGTTTGTTAGGTAAATTGTCTTGATATTAAACGTAAATTGTCCCTTAGTGTGTGACAATAGACAATTGGTGCTGGAGTAGGCTATTCGGCCCCTCGAGCCAGCACCGCCATTCAATGTGATCATGGCTGATCACCCCGAATCAGTACCCCGTTCCTGCCTTCTCCCCATATACACCTGACTCCGCTATTCTTTAAGAGCCCTTTCTAGCTCTCTCTTGAAAGTATCAGAGAAACCGGCCTCCACCGCAGTGAATTCCCCAGACATCACAACTCTCTGTGAGAAAAAAGTGTTTCCTCGTTCTCCGTTCTAAATGGCTCTTAAAAACTGTGGCCCTTGTCTGGACACCCCAACATCGGGAACATTGATTCTTGCCTCTAGTGTGTCCAAACCTTAACAATCTTACTATGTTTCAATAAGATCCCCTCTTACCCTCCTAAACTCCGGGGAGTGCACAAGTCCAGTCACTCCATTTCTCTCAGCATATGACAGTTACCACCATCTCGGGGATTAATCTTGTTAAACCTACGCTGCACTCCCTCAATAGCAAGAATGTCCTTCCACAAATTAGGGGGACCAAAAATGCACAGAAAAAACTCCAGGTGTGGTCTCATAGGGCTCAGTACAACTGCAGATAGGACCTCTTTGCTCCTATACTCGATATCTTCCGCTTGTTATGAAGGCCACATGCCATTCAGTTTCTTCACTGCTGCTGTACCTGCACGCTTACTTTCATAGACTGTATGGACAAGGTACCCCCAGATTCCGTTTGTACTTCCAAATTTTCCCAACTTGACGCCATTTAGATAGAAATCTGCCTTCCAGTTTTTGCTACCAAAGTGGATAACCTCACATTTATTCGCATTTAAAATTAATGTGCCATGCATCTGCCCACTCCCCCAACCTGTCCAAGTCGCCCTACATTCTCATAACATCCTCCTCACAGTTCACACTGACCCAGATTGTTTTTTGAGTCTTCTGCAATATTTGCTAATGTTACTTTGAATCCCTTCATCCAAATCATTGATGCATTTGTAAATAGCTGTGGTTCCAGCATTGAGCCTTGCGGTACCCCACTAGTCATGACCTGCCATTCTTGAAAGGGACCTGTTAATCCCTATTATTTTTTCCTGTCTCCCAAACCAATTTTCTATCCATGTCAGCACTTTACCCAATACCATGTGCCCCAATTTTGCCCACTAATTCTCTCCTATATGGGACCTTACCAAATGCTTTCTGAAAAGTCCAGGTACACTACATCCATGACTCTCCCTTGTCCATTTTCCTAGTTACATGCTCAAAAAATTTCCAGAAGAATAGCCACAGCATGATTTTCCACTTCGTTAAATTCAAGCGGCTCGGACCCAGATCTGTTATCTGCTACACAATGTGCCGCTATTTTCATCTTTTATAATTGACTCAGCTCATATTCCCCACCACCAATGTTCAGGTCTACAATGGTCTATAATTCCTGTTTTCTCTTTCCCACCTATTCTGAAAAAGTGAGATAACATTAATGACCTCCAATCACAGGAACTGACCCGAGTCTATAGGAAACCATTGGAAAATTATCACCAATGCTTCCGCACGATTTAGCGAGTCACTTCCTTAAGTACCAAGGCATGAGCTCAGGCTCTGGGATTTTTCAGTCTTCGAGTCCCATCAGTCTACCCAACGCCATTTTCTGCCTAATGTGGATGTCCTTCAGTTCCTCTGGTCACCACAATACCTCTGCCTCACTACTATATCAGGAGATTGGTGTGTGTACTCCTTAGTGAAGACAGATCCAAAGTACTGTTCAACTCTATTGTGCATTTCCTTGTTCCCGATAATAAATTCACCTTTTACGGTCTTCAAGGGTCCAACTTTGGTCATTAACTTTTTTTCTTCAATTCACATACCAAAGAACCTGTTTACTATCCTCCATTATATTATTGGCTAGCTTATCAGTGTTCTCTCATATTTTCTCCCGTATTGTCTTTTGTTATCTTCTGTTGCTCTTTAAAACAATTACCCAACCATCTTGCATTCCGCTCTTGTTTGCTTTACGGTTGTTTTCTTCTCTTTTATTTTATACTTGTTCCCTGATGGTCCCTTGCTCAGACACGGTCACCCTTACTCCCTTTGGGAATCTTTGATCCTCCTAGAATGAAACTTTGATCATGCACCTTCTGTATTAGTCCTATAAAATACTGCCATTGTGTACACTGGCCGTCATCCCTGCTAGGGTATCTAGCTGTCATCCCTGCTAGCAGTCGGACGCAACACGTCGGGGGGAAAGAAGGAAAAAAATAATAAACAGAGAATAAGAGGTGAGTAAGAGGGTTTCTTAAATGTGTGCACAGAGAGACAGAGGGATGCAAAATGAGGATAGGAGCAATAGTAGCAAGGTGAAAAGTGGCAGGCTAGACAATATGCAGGGCAAAATCACAAAAGGGCCACCTTCAACATAATTGTAAAAGGGGCAAGAGTGGTTGTAAAAACAAGCATGAAAGGCTTTGTGTCTCAATGCGGAGCATTCGTAATAAGGTGGATGTGTTGAATGGCAGATAGCTATAATAATTATGATATAGTTGGGATCACGGAGGCATGGCTCCAGGGTGCACCAAGGCTGGGAGCTGAACATTCAGGGATATTCAATATTCCAGGAGGGGATAGACAGAGAGGAAATGGAGGTGGGGTAGCGTTGCTGGTTAGAGAGGATTAACACAATAGAAAGGAAGGACATTAGCATGCGAGGATGTGGAATCGATTATGGGTGGAGCTGCGAAACACTAAGGGGCAGAAAACGGACTAGTGGGTGTTGTGTACAGGCCACCTAACCGTAGTAGTGAGTTTGGGATAGCATCTCAACAGGAAATTGAAATGTGTGCAATGAGGTAAAACGTTATAATGGGCGACTTCAAATATACATATAGATTGTGTGAATCAAATTGGCAGGGGGCAGAGGAAGGGGATCTTAATTGGAAATGTATGCAGGTAGTTTTTCTAAAAACCTACATGTAGAGGAACCAACGAGACGAGAGAGGCTATCTAGACGGGTATGAGTAATGAGGGAAGGGTTAGTTAACAGCCATGTTGTACGTGGCTCCTTGGGCACGAGTGACCATTAATATGGTTGGAGTTCTTCATTAGGATGGAGGTGAGTGACATTGATAATTCAGAAACACGGGGCCCTGAACTTAAAGAAGGTACTTTGATAGGGTATGAGACGTGAATTGGCCAAGATAGAACTGGCAACTTGATTCTTGAAAAGGGTGATGGTGGATATGCAATATGGAAGGCATTTTGAAAGGACTGCAAGGGCGAAATGAATACAACAATTGTTTCATTACAGTACGGCAAAAAGTATAAATCAGGGAAGGTAGCACATCCGCGGATAACAAGGAAATCGGGATAGCATCAAAGCAAAGATGAAGCGTACAAATTAGCCAGAAAAGCAGCCCTACAGAGACTGGTGTGGAACTCAGAGAACAAAAGGAGGAGGACCAAAAAGGGCTTAATTTTAGGAAAGGTAAAAATGGTTTATGAAAGAAAACTGGCAGGAAACATAAAACTGACTACAAAAGATTTTTATCGGATATGTGAAGCAAAAAAAAAATAAAAAATAGATTAGTTAAAAAAAGTAGGTCCTTGCAGTCAGAAACAGGTGAATGGATCATGGGGGAACAAGGAATCTGGCACAGACCAATTGAATAATTACTTTGGATCTGTCTTTCATACGGAAGACATATATATTTGCCGGAAAATAGCAGGGATCAAGGGTCAAAATGAGATTTTGGAACTGAGTGAAATCCAGGTTTAGCGGAAAGTGGTGTTTAGTAAATTGTTTGGATAAAGACCGATTAATCCCCAGGGCCAGATAGGCTGCATCCAAGGTACTTAGGATAATAGCCCCAGAAATAGAGGGATGCCTTAGTGATAATTTTTCAAAACTCTTTAGATTCTGGATAGTAGCTCCTGAGGATCGGAGAGTAGCAAATGTAACCACTTTTTAAAAAAGGGAGATGACGAAGAGAAGAGAAAACGGGGGAATTACAGGCCAGTTAGTCTCACATCATGGTAGGGGGAAACTGCTAGAGTCAGTTTATTAAAAAATGGGATAGCAGCGCATTTGGAAAGTGGTGAATCATTACACAAAGTCTGCATGGATTTAACGGAAGGTAGTAAATCATGTCTGGACTAATTCTTATTGAATTTTTGAAGGATTTGTAATAGTGGAGAGAATGGATAAGGGAGAACAAGTGGATGTGCTATATGCTGGACTTTCAGTAGGCTTTCGGACAATAGTCCCACCAAGAGATTAGTATACAAACTTAAAGCACCACAGTAATGGCGGCTTCAGTATTGATGTGGCAGACAAGACAGGAAGCAAAGAGTAAAACCCCTGGTCTCACTGTGCGAGTTGGCCCCACGAGGTGACCCCCGAGTTTTCACTCAGTCCCCATGGGGTGATACGTAGCGCGGGGTTAACGTCGGAACTCACACGAGAAACTTATCGACTCGTGGCGCTAACGGCAGGTACTCGGGAAACTTGTTAACTCGTGAAAAAACTTCAAACATTTTGTTTGATTTTTTCCACGAGTCAAATTAATGTTCAAGTTAAAAATGGAAACATTTTAAACTCGTTTGTAATAAACGTAGTGGCCCCGTGCGTTTATCTTAGTGTCTCGTGAGTCTACCGTTGGGAAACTTTAATAATATGTTCTTTTTGCTGAGGTAAAGACTGTACCATAGATAGAAAACAAAATGTGGAGTAACTTCAGCGGACCAGGCGCTCTTGGAGAGAAGGAAATAGAGTCGAGACCCTTCTTCAGACTTACCCGAAATGCCACCCATTCCTTGCTCCAGAGATGCAGCCTGTCCCGCCGAAGTTACTCCAGCATTTTGTGTCTATCTTCGGCCTTTCTGCCACTTTCCTTTATTACTGAGGCGCCTGCCGTGGCCTTCATTCTGTCTCAATGAACGGCTTAAAGACTGCGAATTAGTAGGGGCAAGTCTGGGGTGGTGGGTGGGAAGTGTCACGTGTGATGCTCATCCACCCCCCCGGGGCCGAGGAGTGTGGGATTGGGAAGGAAACTGCAGAGCTGGTTCACAGCCGAGAGATAGACCACACACAATGCTGGAGTATATCGGCGGGACAGGCTGCATCTCTGGAGCGAAGGAATGCGGTGGCATTTCGGTAAGGTCTGAAGAAGGGTCTCGACTCTATTCCTTTCTCTCCAGAGATGCTGCCTGGTCCGCTGAGTTGTGTTGTGTGTGTCTCTCTCCCTCTCTGTCTATCTGTTTGTATCTGTGTGTGTGTCTGATGTCGGGTTCCGGCGGCGCTAAGTCACCCAGAGTCTGCTTCCTTCTCTGAACAGTGGGGCCAGTACTGCTGTCTGTGTGTATCTGTGTGTGTAGTGTGTGCGTGTGTGTGTGTGTGTGTGTGTGGTGTGTGTGTGTGTGTGTGTTGTGGTGTGTGTGTGTGTGTGTGTCTCTTCTCTCCCTCCTCTGTCTATCTGTTTGTTCTGTGTGTGTGTCTGCTGACGGGTCCGGCCGCCGCTCAGTCACCCGAGCTGCTTCCTTCCTCTGAAGTGGTGGCCAGTCCTGCTGTATATGTGTGTGTGTGTGTGTGTGTGGTGTGTGTGTGTGTGTGTGTGTGTGTGTGTGTGTGTGTGTTGTGTGTGTGTTGTGTGGGTTGTGTGTGTTGTGTGTGTGTCTCTCTCTCTCTCCCTCTCTGTCTATCTGTGTGTAATCTGTGTGTTGTGTCTGCTGTCGGGTCCCGGTGGTCCGCTCAAAGTCACCGAGCTTGCTTCATTCCTCTGATGTGGTGGCCAGCTGCTGTCTGTGTGTATCTCTCTCTCTATGTGTGTGTGTGTGTTATGTGTGTTGTGTGTCTCTCTCTCTCTCTCCCTCTCTTTCTATCTGTTTGTATCTGTGTGTGTGTCTGCTGTCGAGGTCCCGGCGCCGCTCAACAAAGTCACTCCGGAGCTGCTTTCCTTCCTATGAAGTGGTGGCCAGGTCCTGCTGTGATGTCTGTGTGTATCTTGTGTGTGTGGGGTGTGTTTTTTGCAGAGTGTGTGTGTGTGTGTGTGTTGTGGTAGTGCTGTGTGTGTGTGTGTGTGTGTGTTCTCTCTCCCTCTGTCTATCTGCGATATGGTGTTAGTGTGTGTCTGCTGTCGGGTCTCCGGTGGCCGCTCATAGTCACCGGAGCTGCTTCCTTCCTGCGAAGTGGCGGACAGTCCTGCTGTCTGTTGTTGTATCTGGTGTGTGTGTGTGTGTGTGTGTGTGTGTGTGTGTGTGTGTGTGTGTGTGTGTGTCGTGTGTGTGTGTTGGGGTGTGTGTTGTGTGTGTGGGTGTGTGTGTGTCATGATTGTGTGTGTGTCTCTCTCTCTCTCCCTCTCTGTCTATCTGTGTGTGTGTCTGCTGTCGGGTCCCGGTGGCCGCTCAAAGTCACGAGTGATTCCTTCCTCGAAGTGGCGGCCAAGTCACTGCTGTCTGTGTGTATCTCGGTGTGTGTGTGTGTGTGTGTGTGTGTGTGTGTGTGTCGTGTGTGTGTGGTGTGTGTGTGTGGCCCACCCCCCCGCCCCCCTGGTGTGTGTGTGTGTGTGTGTGTGTGTCTGCTGTCGGGTCCGGGGCGCTCAATGTCAGTCACCGGGTGCTTCCTTTTTTTAAAATTATTTAAAATAGAGATCCATTGCAAAAAAGTATTTAAAAACATAAACAACAAGAAATGCTATGGTTACTGTAGGATACCCATTTTCCCATTGTTTTTTTTGGTTAAAAGGTCATATCAATAGATTGCCGACCGCGCTGAATAACTCAAAACCACAGGATGGAGATGTTATTATAAATTGTTGCTTTATTAAAAACATACTTCATTCACGGTTGTGGCTCAAGAGTACTCAAAAGAGAACGGTTGGAGAAGGAACTTGGCTAACTCGTGAGAGGAACTAGGAAACATCGCAGCAATGACATACCCGGGGGAACTCTAGGTTACCACTTGATCATAACTTGCAGTCTCGTGCACGAGCACGATGTCTTGTCCTCGGTGGTACCTCGTGGTCAACTCGCACTGTGAGGGACTGGGGGCATAGGATTGAACGGGGTCCTTTTCAGATGGCAAGTAGTGACTAGTGGGGTGCCGCAAGGGCTCAGTTCTGGACCCCAGATATAATTGTACATATTATTAATGATTTGGACGAGGGAATTAAAATGCAACATCTTGGAAGTTATGCGGATGACACGAAGCTGGGGAGCAGTGTTTAGCTGTGAAGGTGGATGCTAGGAGGCTGCAAGATGACTTGGATAGATGGGTGAGTGGGGGAAATGCATGGCGATGAGATGGCAGTGATAATGTGGTATAAATGTGAGGTTATCACTTTGGTTTGGCAGAACAAATAATAAAAATAATAACCCCCCCAGGGGGGGAAAAAAAATGGGGGTTAGACTATTATTTGAGATGGTGACGATTAAGAAAAGGCACGAGATGACACGGAGACTGAGTGTCATGGCTTACACCAGTCAGTTGAAAAGTAGCGCATGCCAGGTGCAGCAAGGCTTTGTTGATGAAATGTGAAAGGGTATGTGGCATTTCATAGCAAAAGAATTTGAGTACAAGAGCAGGGAGGTTCTACTGTAGTTGTACAGGGTCTTGTTTGAGGCCACCACATGGACATTGCGTACAGTTTTGGTATCCTAAATCTGAGGAAAGAAATTCTTGCCATAGAGAGAGTACAGAGAGGTTCACCAGACTGATCTACTTGATGGCTGGACTTTCCATATGAAAGAAAGGACTGGATAGACTCGGCTTGTACTTGCTGGGAATTTAGAAGATTGAGGGTGGATCTTCCATAGAGACTTACAAAATTCTTAAGGGTTTGGACAGCTAGATGAGGAAGATTGTTCCTGATGTGGGAAGTCCAGGACAAGGGGTCACAGTTTAAGGATAAGGGGGGAAGTCTTTTAAGATGAGATGAGAAATCGTTTTTCACACAGAGAGTGGTGAATCTGTGGGAATTCTCTGCCACAGAAGGTAGGTTGAGGGTCAGTTCGTTGGCCATATTTAAGAGGAGTTGGATTGTGGCCCTTGTGGCTAAAGGGATCAGGGGGTATGGACGAGAAGCAGTTACAGGATACCAAGTTGGATGGTTCAGCCATGTCCATATTGAATGGAGGTGCAGCTCGAAGGTCCGAATGGGCCTGCTCCTGCACCTTATTTTTACGTTACTATGTTCTATTTACCAGTCAAACGTTGGCAGTCTCAAACGTTCAAAATGCGAATTTCAAATATGTGAAACGCTACATCTTGAAGAAAAGAGGATCTACTAGGCAAAGTAGGACGATTCTTAAAGATTTGGTTCTCCTTTTATTCGCTTGTTTACAAGCATATAGTGCAACGAGTTGATCTTATTTTTGATTGTGCCAGGCCAGTTGATTGCAGTAGTTGAATGCCAAGGGCGGACCACGTGAGGTTGCAATACTTCCACCCCGTAAAAGATACCAAAATAGTTTTATCTCTCTAATTGCTTTTCTCTCTTCCTTCTCTTTTTTTTCCCAATCTTCTTTGCTTTTTATCTCTGCTATGTCTCATTCGCTCTATCTTTTTTACTTTCACTTGGTCTATCTATCGGACACCCTATATTTCCCTTTTTCTTTCACTGTTTTCTTTTTATTATCAAATTAAAAATTAGGAAGTTTGTACAAGAATGGTAATGTGTATTGTATGTATTTGGTAACACACTACTGTACTCAACTTCTAACAAAAATAAATTTAATAAATAAATATTTATAAATATTTTTTAACAAAAACCTGGACAGCTCTTACTCATGGCACCATAGTTCTTTATTCAACTGCTACATGTCTCTCTGATCTACCTTCTCCCTCCCAATTGTAGCTTAAACCTGACCATATTATGGTCACTTACCTCTAATGGCTCTTAACCTCAAGTTCATTTATCAAATCCGGTTCAATGCACAACAACTAAATCCAGAATTGATTCTCCTGGTAGGCTCCAATACAAGCTTACTCTAAAATCCAATTCACAAAGGCACTCTACAAGCCCCTTCTTGGGGTCCAGTACCAACCTGATTTTTCCCAGTCTACCTGCATGTTGAAATCTCCCACAACAACCACAGCATATAGTTTTGCTACATGACAATTTTAACTCTCGATTCAACTTACTACCAGGCTAACTGTTTGAGGGCCCTGTAGATCGGTCCACTGGCCCGCGCGTATTTTTCCTTTGTTATATCCATACTGACTCCAAATCTCCTGTTTCAATGTCACCCATTGATAGGGACTGAATTTCACTTCCTCACCAACAGAGCTACCCCCTCCCCCGTCCTTCACCTGTCTGTCTTTTCGATGGGAAAGTATTATCCTTGAATATCAGTTCCCAGCTCTGGCCCTCTTGCAGCCATGTCTCTGTTTCTGGTGTAGGATATTGTAGTGTGTGGGGATCGCTAGTCGGTCGTGGAGTCGGTGGGCCTCTGCTGATTAACTATCTCTCTATG
>JAVHYY010001078.1:0-85679 GCA_035221665.1 Okamejei kenojei | reverse complement strand
CCCCCACCCAGGCTCCCACACCCCCCCCCCCCCCCCCCCCCGATACAATCTTTACTGCACCTCGCCTATCCAACCCCTTAGAAATATTGTAAGTTTCTTTAAGACCCCCCCCCCCCCCAAGTATTCTAATTTCGCGCGACTTACCAAGCCAAGTCTATCCAGTCTTTCACTCATTTGAAAGTCCTGACATCCTGGACTGGGGATTCAGTCTGGTGAACCTTCTCTTGTGCCCCCTCTATGGACAAGAATGTCTTTCCTCAGTTTTGGAGGACCAAAAACTGTACGCATTTACTCCAGGTGGGGTCTCACCATGACCCTGTACAACTGCCTGTTAGAACCTCCCTGTCCTAGACTCAAATCCTTTTTGCTTTGAATGCTAACATGCCATTAGCTTGCCAATATAATCAAATATATGAAAGCAATGGAAAACACAAACAGAGGCCAAACGTTATTGCCTAGTGTCGAAACTATCTTTGAAGTAGTAGGAGGTGTTGCGACTGCCCTACGGCTACAGTTATGCAATAGAGGCTTAGAATATATGTCTTATTCATTTTTGGTTGGCATATTCATTGTTATTACATTCATAGCAAAAGGATTTGGTATAGGAGCAGGGAGGTTCTACTTGCAGTAGTAACTGGGTACTTCTGGTGAGACCACACCTGGAGTATTGGTTACAGTTTTGTGAGGCCCGTCTCCCAAATCTGAGGAAATACATTTTTTGCCATAGAGGGAGTACAGAGAAGGTTCACCAGACTGATTCCTGGGATGTCAGGACTTTCATATGAAGAAAAACTGGAATAGGACTCGGCTTGTACTCACTATAATTTAGAAGACTGAGGGGGGTTCTTATAGAAACTTACAAAATTCTTAAGGCGGGGTTTTCTGGACAGGCTACATGCAGGAAGATTGTTCCCGATGTTGGGGAAGTCCAGGACAAGGAGTCAAAGATAAGGATAGGGGGAAGTATTTTAGGACCGAGATGAGAAAAAACATTTTACACACACGGAAAGTGGTGTAATCTGTGGAATTCTCTGCATGAAGGTAGTTGAGGCCAGTTCATTGGCTATATTTAAGAGGGAGTTAGATGTGGCCCTTGTGGCTTAAGGGATCAGGGGGTATGGAGAGAAGGCAGGTACAGGATACTGAGTTGGATGATCAGCCATGATCATATTGAATGGCCGGTGCGCGCTCGAAGGGTCGTAATGGCCTACTCCTGCACCAATTTTCTATGTTTCCTACAAGGGTATTTGCTCTGAGGAGTTTCTACAGCAACGTGCGCACTCTTTGCCTTTATGAAGAGTCTGGCGATCTGTACTGTACGGTTTAATGGATTAGCTGTACAAAAGAAAGTCTTGGTCGCATTTGTGCCCTACGTAACAATTAAAACAAGTTTTTACTGACCTCACTGTGCTCTTTGGAATTCTTCAGAATTTGTGTTATGCTATCAATACTGAAGAAAATGGCACCCACCTCCTGAAATGATAAGAAACTAGACTAAGTGGGGACCCGTTGGGACCGAGCATCACATAGGGAATTGAATGCAACATCATCAGCCCATGATCATATTTAATGGCGGTGCAGGTTCGAAGGGCCGAATGGCCTACTCCTGCACCTTATTTCCTCTGTTTTATATGTTTGATTGTATGATTGACCTGGACGATGGACACGTTGGCCTGGCTCGCCTCAACGGACGCTGCAGGTCTAAATGACACACGGACAGAAGAGAAGATGTCCTTAGCTGGGACAGGCAGTTCAGGACAGTTATTTAATATGGTGCTGTGCCCAGACACTTTTCCTCTCTTGTTATTACATTTTTTAATGATTAGTATAAACAAGCTTCTAAGATTTTCCCAGACTTTATTCTGATGGGCAACATTCTCTTTTTAAATTTGACCGGCTTTCCGTTTTTCAGCAAATCTCCATTTTTAATTTATGGACAAAATTAATGAGGTAGGATAAACTTGCTTTATTTGTTACGCAAGGCACAAAATGCGTCAAAAACTTACTTTTAAAAAACACTTTAATTGCCTATGAAGAAGGAACTGCGGATGCTGGAATTTCGAAGGAAGACAAAAATGCTGGAGAAAACTCAGCGGGTGAGGCAGCATCTATGGAGCGAAGGAAATAGGCGACGTTTCGTGTCGAAACCCGTCTTCAGACGATGTGAGGGAAGAAGAAAGGAAGAGGTGGAGCCCAGTGGGCTGAGAGAGAGCTGGGAATGGGGAGGATAAAATAGGGAATACTTAAATTAGAGAAGTCAATGTTCATACGCTGGCGTGCAACTGCCAAGGGAATTATGAGGTCCTGCTCCTCCATTTTTGCGGTGTTCCTCATCTCTGGCCATGGAGGAGGCCCAGGACAGAAAGGTCGGATTTGGAATGGGGGGAGAGTTCAAGTGCCGAGCCACCTGCAGATACCTACCACCCATTGCATCAACATATGCTCCATCCTGCCCATCTGCGAAGAGGTACAGGAGCATCAGCTGCAAAACCAGCTGGGATGCTCCTCAGCTTCTTCCGCAGGCTATAAGACTGATAAATGGACTTTGCCCCCTGCCAAAGTATCGCGCACCAACCACCAACCTGGACACACTGAAGCAGATTCAATATCGTGCGCTGCGAATGGAACTCATGTTTAATGTATTGTTATTTTTATTTCTATTTTATTTTTTAAACGCACACTGAATATACACTGGTTGAGAAACTTGTTTTTCGTTTCCTCTGGGTATGTAAGTACTCAGGAAATATGATAATAAAGATACACAAACAATACAATATCAATATTAGGTTGGTTATTGCGCACCGAGCGGAGGTGTTCGGCCGTGTGTGCGTGAGTGTGTGTGTGAGAGAGCGCGTGTCAGAGAGGGAGTGTGTGTGAAGCGAGAGAGAGGGGACTGTGTGTGTGTGTGAGAGAGAGAGAGAGAGAGAGAGATTGAGAGGGGGAGTGTTTGTGTGTGTGAGAGAGCAAGAAAGAGGGAGTGTGTGTGTGTGTGTGTGAAAGAGAGGGAGTGTGTCTGAGAGTGAATGTGTGGAGAGAGAGCAAGATAGAGAGAGGGAGTGTGTGTGAGAGAGAGGGACTCGGTGTGTGGAGAGAGAAAGACAGTGTGTGTGAGAGAACAAGAGAGAGAGGGAGTGTGTTGTGTGCGCATGAGAGAGAGAGAGAGGGACAGAGAGAGGGAGTGTGTGAGAGATGACAGGGAGCGAGAGAGGGGTGTGTGTGTGAGAGACAGGGAGCGAGAGAGGGAGTGTTGTGAGAGACAGGGAGCGAGAGAGGGAGTGTGTGAGAGAGACGGAGCGGGAGAGAGTGTGATAGAGAGGAGGGGGGCACGAGAGGGTGGGAGTGGGAATAATTTGTGTATTCTTGTGTATTCCCTCATGGGGGGGGGGGGGGGAGTGTGGAGGGAGAGGGGAGAGAGAGGAATGTATATGTGCAGCTCCTTTAAGGGACATTGGCCAGGGTAACATTTGGAATATTGCATACAGGTTACTCCATTACAGGACTGATGTGGAGGCTTTGGGGAAGGTGCAGAGATGGTTAACCATAAGTGGGTTAAAAACAAGGAACTGCAGATGCTGGTTTACAACATAAAGGACACAGAGTGCTGGAGTAACTCAGCGGGACAGGCCAGCATCTCTGGAGAGATGGAATGGGTGACTGAAGAAATGACCCAAAACGTCACCCATTCCTTCCACCATTTTGTGTCTACCCAAACAGCGCCTATCTATCCACGTGGCGGTGTGCCAGCAGGCTGGAGGAGCGGGCCAAAGACCTTGCCACAGAGCGGGCAGGTGAATGGGGTGCTGGCCGATGTGGTCTCGCTGGTGCTCCAGCAGGTGGTCAAGGCGGGTGAAAGCCCTTACCACAGGACGGGCAGGGGAAGGGACGCTCAATGCTGCGGGTACGCCGGGTGCTGCCACAGGCTGGACATGCGGGTGAAACCCTTGCCACACTCAGCGCACACAAAGAGTCTCTGGTGTGTATCCGCTGGTGCTCCAGCAGCCCCTAGGCTCCCTTGTCAAAGTGGGGAGCAGCTGTTCGCGGGGCGTGGGTCCGCCGGTGCTGCCGCAAACACACGCGAACTGTTGAACTCCTCACCGCAGTACGGGGCAGTCGTAGGGCTGGCCACTGGTGTGTACGCGCTGGTGAGACAGGGCGTGGAGAGGCCATGGCAAAGCGCTCTCCACACGCCGGGCTGGGGACAGGACGGTCGCCGGGCGTGCACCCGCTGGTGGAGACAGCAGATAGGTGGAGCGGGAAAAAGCCCTTGCCGCACTGGGCGCATGTGAAGGGATGCTCCCCGGTGTGGGTGCGCTGGGACACCAGCAGGCAGCCGGACTGGAAGTGAAGACCTTGTCACACTGGGCGCAGGTGTAGGGCCGCTCCCCGGTGGTGGGTGCGCTGGTGCACCTGCAGGGTGGTGAACGTGGTGAAGCCTTGTCGCACTGTGCCCAGTTGTAGGGCCGCTCGCCGGTGAGGGTGCGCTGGTGCACCAGCAGGGTGCTGGAACTGGGCGAAGCTCTTACCGCAGTCGTTGCAGGTGTAGGGCCGCTCCCCGGTGTGTACGCGCCCGTGCCCTCTCCAGGTGCTTTGACGACTTGAAGCCTTTGCCGCATTTGGAGCAGGTGAAGGGCCGCTCACTGCTGTGCACCCGCCGGTGCTGCTGTAGCCCCGAGGAACTGGGCAAAAGCTCTTGCCGCAAGTGGAACAGCCATAGGGCTTCTCGCCCGTGTGCACCTGCCGGTGGATCTTCAGCACATCTGCCTTCTTGCAGCTCTTGCCGCAGTCGGAGCAGGTGAAGGGCATCTCACCGGAGTGCACGCGGTTGTGCTGCAGCAGGCAGTCATAAGCGGGTAAAGCTCTTGCCGCACTCCGAGCGTTCTCCCGTGTGAAGCCGCCGGTGGATCTCCAGCTGGCTCGGCGCCCGCCAGGCCTTGCCACACACGTCACACCCATATCGCTTCTCCGTGTTGTGTCCCTTCATGTGGGCCTCCATCGAAGCTCAGTCCGCACATCGAGCAGATGGGGGGCTCAACAGCACCCTGGCCACCCTCAATGGCCGCTCACGTCACCGTCTCCCCGTCCACAGCAACGGCTCCTAAACGCTGCAAGATGGGAACACAGAGGGGTCAACACGCTGGCAAACAGGACATTACTACCACATATTGAGTGTGTTTATAGCGGAAACCGTTATATAATTCTGCGCGGCACAGTGGCGCAGCGGTACAGTTGCTGCCTCACCACTGGACACCCGGGTTTGATCCTGACTGCGGGTGCTGTCTGTGTGGGTTTGTACGTTCTTCCCTTGACCTGCGTGGGTTTTTACTCCGGGTGCTCCAGTTTCCTCCAACATTTCTTTCAAAGGCGTTCAGGGTTGTAGATTAATCGGCCTCAGCAAAATTGTTAAATTGTCCCATGTGCGTAGGATGGTGCTTAGTGTACGGAAAAATGATCGCTGGTCGGCGCGGACTCAGCGGCTGAAAGACCTGTTCCCGCGCTGCATCTCTAAACTAAACTAAAGCAAAGAAGGGTCTCGACCCAAAATGTCACCCATTCCTTCTCTCCACAGATGCTGTCTGACCCGCTGAATTACTCCAGCACTGTGTCTATCTTCTTCACAGATGCTGCCTGACCCGCTGAGTTACTCCAGCACATTCTTTCTGTCGGTCTCTCTCTTTTCTGTCTCTGTCTCTGTCTGTCTTTCTCTCTCCCTCTCTCTATCTATCTCTGTCTCTCTCTCTCTCTGTCTATGTCTCTCTCTGTTTCTGTCTGTGTCTCTCCCTCTGCCACTCTCACGTATGCTGTCTCTGTCTGAATTTCTCTCTCACTCTCTCTCTCTCCATCTCTCTCTGTCCTGTCTCTCTGTCCCTCCCTCCCTCTCTGACTGTCCATCTCTATCTCTCTCTCTCTGTCCCTCCCTCTCTCTCACTCCTTCTCTCTCTCTCTGTTCATCCCTCCCTCTCCTCTCTCTCTCTCTCTCCCTCTCCCTCTCTCTCTATCTGTGTCACTCCCTCTCTCGCTCTCTGTCACCTTTCTCTCTCTCTCTCCCTCTGTCCCCCTCTCTCTCTATCCATCTGTCCAACTCCCCCTCTCTCTCTCTGTCCATCTCTCTCTCCCTCTCTCTCTGTCCCTCTCTCTCACTTGTCCCTCTCTCTCACTCTGTCCCTATTCTCTCTCTGTCCCTATCTATTTTCTCTGTCCCCCCTCTCTCTCTCTGTCCCCTCTCTCTGCCCCCCACCCTCTCTCTCTCCCTCACTACCCCCCCCTCTCTCTGTCTCTCTCTCTGTCTCCCCCTCTCTCTCTGTCCCCCCCTCTCTCTCTCTGTCTCTCTCTGCCCCCCCCCTCCCTCTTTCTCTCTCTCTCTGCCTCTCTGTTTCTCTTTTCCCCTTAACATATCTAAATAAGCTTTTTACTGTCCATCTTTATATTCCTGGACAGCTTCCCCTCGTACTTCATCTTTTCCGCCCGTATTGTTTCCTTCTTTTGTCCTATGAAAGTTTCTCAAATCCTCTGGCTACTCTTTGCTGTGTAATACATCTTTTCTTTAGTTTATTCTATCCCTAATTCTCGTCAGCCACGGTTGCCTCCTACTCCACTTAGATTCTTTCTTCCTTTTTGGAATGAAATGATCCTTCGTCTTCCGGAGAATGCCCAGAAATTCCTGCCATTGCTGTTCCACCGTCATTCCTGCTAGGATCCCTTTGCAGTCTACTTGGCCAGCTCCTGTCTCATGCCTTCATAATCCCGTTCTCCCGCTCCTCTGTCTCTTTCTCCCTGTGTCTCTTTTCTCTTTGTGTCTCTCTCTGTCTCTCTCGCTTCTCTCTCTCTGTCCCTCTCTCTCTCTCTTTCTCCCTCTCTCTGTCTGTCTATCTTTCTCTCACTCTCTCTCGGTCTCTCTCTCTCTCTGCTCTCTCTGTTTCTCTGTCTCTCTCTCTCTCTCTATCTCTCTGTCCATCCTCTCTCTGTCCCCCCCCCCTCTCTCCTCTCTCTCTCTTTTTCCTTTAACATTTCTAAAGAAGCTTTTACTGTCCTTCTTTACATTCCTGGCCAGCTTCCTTTCGTACTTCATCTTGTACAGAGCCCTATTGAGACCACACCTGGAGTATTGTGTGCAGGTTTGGTCCCCTAATTTGGGGAAGGACATTGTTGCTATTGAGGGAGTGCAGCGTAGGTTTATAAGGTTAATTCCGGGATGGCGGGACTGTCATATGCTGGGAGAATGGAGCAGCTGGGCTTGTGCACTCTGGAGTTTAGAAGGATGATAGTGGATCTCATTGAAACATGTAAGATTGTTAAGGGCTTGGACACACTAGAGGCAGGAAACATGCTCCCGATGTTGGGGGAGTCCAGAACCAGGGGCCACAGTTTAAGAATAAGGAGTAAGCCATTTAGAATGGAATGAGGAAACACTTGTTCTCACAGAGAGTGGTGAGTCTGTGGAATTCTCTGCCTCAGAGGGCGGTGGAGGCAGGTTCTCTGGATGCTTTCAAGAGAGAGCTAGATAGGGCTCTTAAAAATAGCAAGTCAGGGTATATGGGTAGAAGGCAGGAACGGGGTACTGATTGGGGATGATCAGCCATGATCACATTGAATGGCGGTGCTGGCTCGAAGGGTCAAATGGCCTCTCCTGCACCTATTTTCTATTGTCTATTATCTTTTCAGCCCGTATTGCCCGTTTTGTTTCTTCTGTTGTCTATGAAAGTTTCCCAATCCTCTGGCTTCCGGCTACTCTTTGCTGTGAAGTGGGAATGATGATACAATCTTTTCTTTTAGTTTTATTCTATCCCTAACTTCTCTTGTCAGCCACGGTTGCCTCCTACTCCCATTAGAATCTTTCTTCCTTTTGGAATTAAATGATCCTGCGTCTCCGGATTATGCCCAGAAATTCCTGCCATTGCTGTTCCACAGGCTCCACTTTTTTTCCCTGTTGCCAACCGGACAACCCTGGCAGCTTTTTAGGTTCCCAAATGACAGTTTAGGTGGTCGTTTAAGACGGTTTGCATGACACGTTGCGATATTGTGCTCGGACGAAGTGCATAGTTACCTGTCGGAATTATGCTCAATGAAGCATTCGCATATTATTTCTGCTTCAAATAAAGTCACAAACTACACATATTCACCATCAAGACATGATATATACCATAATGATATGCAACAAAATTATAATACAGTATCTCAACTCTTTTTACACATTGCAATTAATGCAATTTCTATTAGTTCTTTCCACTTCCAAACAAAAATGTGGTTGGATTATTCAGCGTATGATCAACCTGTGTCCATAAATCCTGGACCATGGTCACATATAAGCTTAACAGATTGATGTTTTCTGTGAAGGACTGAAAATTACCATGACATGGCCATAGCATGGGTCGTGTTTGCTGTCGGTACAGAAAACACTCTCGCTTCCCACATAATTTATCCACAACAAATATACAGGTTGCAAGGACATTTCTAAAGGCATTTGATGATAATAGCTGTGTTAAATCCGACTATACCCATCTGACAGGTTAAACATTACACTAACTGACAAGAGATGGTCAAAGGACATAACTGCAGCAAATGAGCTTTATGGTAATATGTTTAAAGGTGTCAAACGCCACATTACCGGGCATTCAGATTAGATGTATGTGTTGTGAACAGCAATGAAGATACCCAGTTTAGACACACCAGATAAAAAAAAATATTTGATAAACCCTTCAGAATTAACGTTAACATTTCAACTGAAATATCTCCTGACCAAATTTGTGATGTATATGACCAACTGTAGAAGTAAAACCTGGATAAATCCAACATATAGTTGCGAATGTTGCTCAATAAATAATTACAGTACTGACACTCCATATTAAGAGCATTGATTTGCCGTTAAAATGAATTCTGTAATAACGTGTCAACGGTAGCAGTGCAATCGAACACTGCGGTTTCAATGTTTCACGTGTTCACAATTTAATTAATCCATCTTTATGGACTAAAACAAATAATAACATTGGGAATTAAAAACGCATTTGATTGCATTCCGTTATCAAACATAGTCAATGTTCGCTCTGAAGACATTTCCAGCAGAATGGGGTCATGGGGGGGGGGGGGGGGGGGAACAGTGCGGGGTGGATAGATGGCGGGGGGGAGGGGGGTTGTTGAGATGGAAATCGGTGCGGAATGGATGGATTGAGGCAGGTGAATTAGTGCGTGTTGGTTGGAGTATGTAAAATTGTGAGGGGAGAGCATGAGGGATGTCAGTGGTGTAGAATGGGGGGATCAGTATGGGATGGATGAGGGGGAGTCAGTAGAGGATGAATGGAGGGTACAGTACAGGATGAATGGGGGTAGACAGAAATGCTGGACGTTTCGGGTCGAGACCCTTTCTTCAGACTGCTCCCCATTCTTCTTGAATAGGGGGATCAGTACAGGATGGATGGGGGGGGATCAGTACAGGATGGATTGGGGGGGGGATCAGCGCAGGATATGAGGGGGGGGGGTCAGTGCAGTGTGGATCGGAGGGTCTGTGCAGGATGAAAGGTATCACTACAGGATGAATGGTGGTAGACAAAAGTGGGGATCAGTACAGGATGAATGGGTGGGAAAAGTACAGATGAACGGGCGGTTCAGTACAGGACGAATGGGGGTAGACAAAAGTGCTGGAGTAACTCAGCGGGTGAGGCAGCATCTATGGAGTGAAGGAAATAGGCAACGTTTCGGGTCGAGACCCTTCTTCAGACTGTACCCCCCATCTTTCTTGAATGGGGGGATCAGTACAGGAAGGATGTGGGGGGAACAGCGCAGGATGAATGGGGGGGATCAGTACAGGATGAATGAGGAGAGGGGGTCAGTACAGGGTGAATGGGTGGGTCAGTAAAAAGATGAATGGCGAAAGATCATGACAGGATGGATGGGGGGATCAGTGCATGGTAAATGGATGGTGGGTCAGCACAGGATGAATGGGAGGATCAGTATGCAGGATGAATGGGGGGGGGTGGCAGGAGACTCAATGGGGGGTGGTTAGGGTGATTCAGCGCAGGATGAATAGATGGGGGGAATAGATGGAGGGGAGTCAGGGGATGTCAGTGAGGACTGAATATTAGGCGGGAATGGGGTATCAGTGCAGGATGGAGGGAGTGGTCTCAGGATAAGGGGGGGGAGTGGAGGGGGGCATACAAGAGAGAGAGAGGGGGGAAGGGTCAGAGGAGGTGGGGAGGAAGAGAGGTCAGCGCTCCTAGGACAACATCGCCCCGCTGCCTTGGCCGTCCCTGTCTACCGCCAAGTGCCACTCCGGTGCAGCTCAAAGATCCTATAGTTATAGGATCTTTGGTGCAGCTGTTTCAGATGGCAGAAGGAGGCCTCCCCCTCCCTCCCTCCTCCCGGCCTCGGCGTGCGAGAGGGTTGTTTTGGAAAGCGGTTATCGCCGTTAGTAGATTTGCAAAGCAGCGGTCGCTATCAGGGGACGGGGGGTGCGGGAGGAGGCGGCAGGGGTGGAGCCGCTGTGCGGGGGCCTGTCATTCGCTCCGACCCTTCATCACCACGCACCTAATATCTTTGCGCTGTAAACGACAGCCATTGCCGACACGAAACGTCACGTTCCCTTTTCTCCAGAACTGCTGCCTGACCCGCTGAGTTACTCCGGTTTTGCGTGTGTCTATCTTCGGTATAAACCAGTATCTGCAGTGCCAAGCCGGGCAAAATGACTCAGCCTTTAGGTTACCCGGCGGCACTTTGCCTGGTCATTGGCACCCAGGCAAACCGCTAATTTCAAGCCCTGGTTCCACCGTAATTCCTGCTAGTATCCCTTTCCAGCCTACCTTGGCCAGCTCCTCTCTCATGCCTTCAAAATCACCTTTGTTCTCTTGCTCTCTCTCTCTCTGTCTGTCTCTCTCTCTTTCTCTCTGTCTGGCTGTGTCTCTCTTTCTCTCTCTCTCTCTGTCTGTCTCTCTTTCTGTCTCTCTCTATTTCTTTCTTTCTCTGTCTCTCTCTGTCTGTCTCTCTTTCTGTCTCTCTCTATTTCTTTCTTTCTCTGTCTCTCTCTGTCTTGGTCTCTCTCTCTCTCGCTCTCTCTCTCTCTCTCTTTTTCCCTTAACATATCTAAAGAAGCTTTTCCTGTCATTTTTATTCCTGGCCAGCTTCCCTTCGTACTTCATCTTTTCAGCCCGTATTGCCCGTTTTGTTCCTTCCTTTGACCTATGAAAGTTTCCCAATCCTTTGGCTTCCGGCTACTCTTTGCTGTTATACATCTTTCCTTTTAGTTTGATTCTATCCCTAACTTCTCTTGTCAGCCACGGTTTGCCTCCTACTCCCCTTAGAATCTTTCTTCCTTTTTGGAATGAAATGATCCCGCGTCTTCCGGATTATGCCCAGAAATTCCTGCCATTGCTGTTCCACCATCAGTGCTGCGAGGCTCCTCTCTCATGCCTTCATAATCCCTTTGTTCTCTCGCGCTCTTTCTCTCTCTCTGTCTATCTCTCTCTCTTTCTCTCTCCCGCTATCTCTCTCTCTCTCTCTCTCTCTCTCTTTCTCTCTCTCTCTCTCTCTTTCTCTCTGTGTCTCTCGCTCTCTGTTTCTCTCTCTGTCTCTCTCTCTCTCTCTCTCTCTCGGACCCTCCTCTCTGTCCGCCCTCCCTCTCCTTCCCTCACTCTCTCTCTCTGTCCCTCACTGTCTGTCCATCTCTCTCTCTCTGTACCTGCTCCCCTCTCTCTGTCTTTCTGTCATGGTGCATATTGGCACCAGCTCCGTGCTGGGACCCCAGTTATTTACAATATACATTAATGATCTTAATGAGGGAATTGAAGGCAATATCTCCAAGTTTGCAGATGACACTAAGCTGGGGGGCAATGTTAGCTGTGAGGAGGATGCTAGGAGACTGCAAGGTGACTTGGATAGGCTGGGTGAGTGGGCAAATGTTTGGCAGATGCAGCATAATGTGGATAAATGTGAAGTTATCCACTTTGGTGGGAAAAACAGGAAAGCAGACTATTATCTAAATGGTGGCCGATTAGGAAAAAGGGAGATGCAGCGCGACCTGGGTTTCAATCACCAGTCATTGAAAGTAGGCATGCAAGTGCAGCAGGCAGTGAAGAAAGCGAATGGTATGTTAGCTTTCATAGCAAAAGGATTTGAGTATAGGAGCAGGGAGGTTCTACTGCAGTTGTATAGGGTCTTGGTGAGACCACAACTGGAGTATTGCGTACAGTTCTGGTCTCCAAATCTGAGGAAGAACGTTATTGCCATAGAGGGAGTGCAGAGAAGGCTCACCAGACTGATTCCTGGGATGTCAGGACTGTCTTATGAAGAAAGACTGGATAGACTCGGTTTATACTCTCTAGAATTTAAGAGATTGAGAGGGGATCTTATAGAAACTTACAAAATTCTTAATGGGTTGGACAGGCTAGATGCAGGAAGATTGTTCCCGATGTTGGGGAAGTCCAGGACAAGGGGTCACAGCTTAAGGATAAGGGGGAAATCCTTTAGGACCGAGTTGAGAAGGACTTTTTTCACACAGAGAGTGGTGGGTCTCTGGAACTCTCTGCCACAGAGGGTAGTGGAGGCCAGTTCATTGGCTATATTTAAGAGGGAGTTAGATGTGGCCCTTGTGGCTAGGGGGAGCAGAGGGTATGGAGAGAACGCAGGTACGGGATACTGAGTTGGATGATCAGCCATGATCATATTGAATGGCGGTGCAGGCTCTAAGGGCCTGCACCTAATCTCTCTCTCTCTCTCTCTCTCTCTGTGTGTCTCTGTCTCTCTGTCTCTCTCTCGGTTTCTCTCTCTCCCTCTCTGTTTCTCTCTCTGCCCCCTCTCTCGGTCCCTCTCTCTATGTGTCCCTCTCTCTGTCGCTCTCCCCCTATGTCCCCCTCTCTCTCTTTGTCCCCTCTCTCTCTCTTTCTCTCTGTCCCCCTCTCTCTCTCTCTCTCTCTCTCCTCTCTCTCTCTCTCTCTCTCTCTCTCTCTGACCCCCCTTTCTCTCTCTCTCTCCATCCCTCTCTCTGTCTGTCTCTTTATTTCTCTCTCTCTCTCCCCCTCTGTCTCTATCTTCTTTCTGTCGGTCTCTCTCGCTCTCTTTATCTGTCCCTTTGTGGCTCTCTCTCTCTGTATCTATGTCTCTCTCTCTCTGTCTCTGTTTCTACTCTCACTCTCTCTGTCTCTGTTTCTACTCTCTCTCTCTCTCTCTCTCACTCTCTCGCGCGCTCTCTCTCTCTACACCCCCTCTCTCTCTCTCTGTCTGTCTCTTTCTCTGTCTGTCTCTTTCTCCCTGTGTCTCTCTGTCTGTCTGTCTCTCTCTGTCAGTTTCTCTCTCTGTTTATGTTTCTATCTCTCTGTCTCTCACTCTGCCCCTCTCGCTCTTTCTCTCTGTCTCTATTTCTCTCTGTCTCTCTCTTTCTCTCACTCTCTCTTTGTCTCTCTCTCTTTCAGTCTCTGCCATTTCGCTCTCCTCTCTATTTATTTTTCTCTCCGTCGGTCTCTTTCTCCCTGTCTCTCCCTCTCTGTCCTGTCTCTCTCTCTGTCTGTCTCTCACTCTGCATTTCATTCTCGATGTGTCTCTCTTTCTCTCTAAGTCTCTCTCTCTCTCTCTCTCTCTCTGTTCTGTCTCTCTGTCTCTCTCTCTTTCTTTGTCCCTCTCTCTGTCTTTCTCGCTCTAGTTCTTTGTCTGTCGCTCTCTCTTTCTTTCTCTGTTTTGCGCTCTCTGTCTCCCCCCTCTCTCTTTCTCTCTACACTAGTCCCACCCCGACCAACATGGCCCATCTACACTAGTCCCACCCCGACCAACATGCCCCATCTACACTAGTTCCACCCCGACCAACATGCCCCATCTACACTAGTCCCACCCCGACCAACATGCCCCATCTACACTAGTCCCACCCCGACCAACATGCCCCATCCACACTGGTCCCACCCCGACCAACATGCCCCATCTACACTAGTCCCACCCCGACCAACATGCCCCATCTACACTAGTCCCACCTGGACCAACTAGTGTAGATGGGGCATGTTGGTCGGGGTGGGCAAGTGAGGCCGAAGGGCCTGTTTCTGCCTTGTAAACACTCTGCCTCTCTCTTTCTCTCTGTCTCTCGCTGTCGCTCTCTCTCTCTCTGTCTCTCTCTATCTCTCTCACTCTCTGTCTCTGTTTCGCTCTCTGTCTCTCTCCCTCTCTCTGTTTCTCTCTCTTCCCCCTCTCTCGGTCCCTCTCTGTCCCTCTCTCTGTTTCTATCTCTGTCGCTCTCCCTCTCTGTCCCCCTCTCTCTCTCTCTTTGGCCCCCTCTCTCTCTGTCACCCCCTCTCTCTCCCTCTCTGTGTCCCTCTCTCTCTCTCTCTGCCCCCTCTCTCTCTCTGTCTCTCCGTCCCTCTCTCTCGCTCTGTCTGTCTCTTTATTTCTCTCTCTCTCTCTCTCCTCTCTCTGTCTATCTGTCTCTCTCTCTCTTTCTGTCTCTCTCTCTTTCTCTGTCCCTTTGTCGCTCTCTCTCTGTATCTGTCTCTCTCTCTCTCTCTCTCTCCCTGTCTCTCTCTGTTTCGCGTTCTCTCTCTCTCCACCCCTCTTTCTCTCCCTGTCTGTCTCTTTCTCCGTGTCTCTCTCTCTGTCTGTCTGTCTCTCTCTGTCAGTTTCTCTCTCTCTCTGTTTATCTGTTTCTCTCTCTGTCTCTCACTCTGCCTCTCTCTCACTTTCTCTCTGTCTCTATTTCCCTCTGCCTCTCTCTTTCTCTCACTGTCTCTTTGTCTCTCTCTCTTTCAGTCTCTGCCATTTCGCTCTGTCTCCTCTCTATCTCTCTTTCTCTCTATCTGTCTCTTTCTCCCTGTCTCTCCCGCTCTGTCCTCTCTCTCCATCTGTCTCTCACTCTGCCTTTCATTCTCTCTGTCTCTCTCTCTCTCTCTCTCTTTCTTTGTCTCTCTCTGTTCTGTCTCTGTCTCTTTCTTTGTCCCTCTCTCTGTCTTTCTCGCTCTAGTTCTTTGCCTGTCGCTTCTCTCTCTCTTTCTCTGTTTTGCGCTCTCTGTCTCCCCCCTCTCTCTTTCTCTCTACACTAGTCCCACCCGACCAACATGTCCCATCTACACTAGTCCCCACCAGACAACATGCCCATCTACACTACTCCCATCCCGACCAACATGCCCCACCTACATAGTCCCACCCCGACCAACATGCCCCATCTACACTAGTCCCACCCCGACCAACATGCCCCATCTACACTAGTCCCACCCGACCAACATGCCCCATCTACACTAGTCCCACCCGACCAACATGCCCCATCTACACTAGTCCCACCTGACCAACATGCCCCATCTACACTAGTCCCACCCGACCAACATGCCCCATCTACATAGTCCCACCCCGACCAACATGATCTCAACTCCCATCCCGACCAACATGCCCCACCTACACTAGTCCCACCCCGACCAACATGCCCCATCTACACTAGTCCCACCCCGACGAACATGCCCCATTTATTTAGTCCCACCCCGACCAACATGCCCCATCTACCTGGACCAACTAGTGTAGATGGGGCATGTTGGTCGGGGTGGGCAAGTGAGGCCAAAGGGCCTGTTTCTGCTTTGTAATCTCTCTCTCTCCTCTCTCCCTCTCTCTCCCTCCCTCTCCCTCCCTCTCCCTCTCTATCTCTGTGTCTCTATCTCTCTCTCCCTCTCCCTCTCTCTCTCTCTCTCTCTCTCTCTCTCTCTCTCTCTCTCTCTATCTCTGTGTCTCTATCTCTCTCTCTCTCTCTCTTCCTCTCTCTCTCTCTCCACACTCTATCACAAAGTGACTGCAGCATTTAGTGTGTCTACCTTCAGTGTGTCACATCAGGGTGTGGAGCTGAAGTTCCAGACAGCTCCCACTCTCTTTGAGTAAAGCAGTTCCCCTCATGTTACCTCTAAACGTCTGTCCCTTAATTCTCAAATCATGTCCTCTTGTTTGAATCTTCCCTACTCTCAATGGAAAAAGCTTATCCACGTCAACTCTGTCCATCTCTCTCTTTCTCTCTGTCTCTTTGTGTCTCTCTCTCTTTCTTTTTCTCTGTCTCTCAGTCTCTCCCTCTCTTTCTCCCCGTCTGTCTCTCTCCCTCTCTCTCCATCTGTCTCTCTTTCTCCCGTCTGTCTCTCTCTGTCTCTCTCTCTCTCTCTCTTTCTCCCCCTCTCTCTCTTTCTCTCCCTCCCTCTCTCTCTCTGTCTCTCTCTCCATCTCCCTCTCTCTATCTTTCTCTCTCTCCCCTCTCCCTATCTCTGTCTCTCTTCTCTCTCCCCCCTCTCTCTCTCTCTGTCTCTCTCTCTCCTCTCTCTCTCTCTGTCTCTCTTCTCCCTCTGTCTCTCTATCTCTCTCTTCCCCCCGTCTGTCTCTCTTTCTCTCCCTCTCTCTGTCTCTCTCTGTGTCTGTCTCTCTTTCTCTCCCTCTGCCTCTGTCTCTCTCTCTCTCTCTCTCTGTCCCTCTCTCTCTATCACTCTCTGTCTCCCTCTCTCTGTCTCTCTCTCTCTCTTTCTCTCTCTCTCTCTCTCCCTCTGTCTCTCTCACCCTGTCTCTCTCTCTTTCTCCCCGTCTGTCTCTGCCTGTCACTCTCACTCCCTCGCTCTCTCTCTCTCTCAGTGTCCCCCCCCTCTGTCTCCCTGTCTGTCTCTCTCTCTCTCCCTCTCTCTCTCCCTCTCCCCATCTCTCTCTCTCCCCCCCTCTCTCTCTCCGCCTCTCTCTTCCACCCTCTCTCCACACACTGTGACCAAGTGACTGCTGTGTCCACCTCCATCTGCCCACTCCCCCAACCTGTCCAGGTCCCCCTGCAACCTCCTAACATCCTCTCCACAGCTCACACTGCCACCCAGCTTTGTGTCATCCGCAAACTTGCTCGTGTTGCTCCTGATTCCCGCTTCCAAATGATGAATATTGGCTCCCTCCCGTAACGTGCCCCAAACTGCACTCACTGCTGCAGGTGCGGTGTCACCCGGGCCCTGGACAACTGCAGAAGGGCCTCTTTGCTCCTGGACTCCACTGGTCTTGTTGTGTGACGGGGTGTGTGTCCCTTCAGTGAGCAGCAGCAGCGGCAGCGGCAGCGGCAGCGGCAGCGTGACGGGTGCGGAGCTGAAACTCCAGCCTCTTGTCCCCGCAGCCGCTGCCCGTCCGTCGGTCCCGCTGTGTCCGTCACTCACCTTTCAAAACAAACCGCCATCTTGCAGCGTCCGGCCCGCGCAACCGCCTCGCGCTGGCGGTGACGTCACGGCGCAGGGTGAGCGGGCAGGTGGACGTCACGGCGCAGGGCGGGCGGGCGGGTGGACGTCACGGCGCAGAGTGGGCGGGGAGATTGACGTCACGGCGCAGGGCGGGCTGGGAGGTGGACGTCACGGCGCAGGGCGGGGGGGGGTGTGGACGTCACGGCGCAGGGCGGGGGCGGGATGGTCGTCACGGCGCAGGGCGGGGGCGGGAAGGACGTCACGGCGCAGGGCGGGCGGGGAGGTGGACGTCACGGCGCAGGGTGGGCGGGGAGGTGGACGTCACGGCGCAGGGCGGGCGGGGAGATGGACGTCACGGCGCAGGGCGGGCGACCGTTGGCGGACGGTTGGTGAGACGCGGATCCCCGACGGTCGACGCTCCAGGTCCGTGATTGTGGAGGATCCGTCATCACCCCCTCCCTCAACACCCACCCCCCACACCTCCACACCCCTCACCCACTCACACCCCCTCACTCACCCCTACTCCTCCACACCCCGTCCCCCCCTCACTCCCCATCCCCCCCTCACTCCCCATCCCCCCACACCCCTCCCCCCTTTCAGGCCCCAGTAATGTTGACATGTTATTAATGTCCACACACCCCCCCCCCCACACTCTCACACACACCCTCTCCCCCGCCACTCCCCTCGACCCCCCCCCCCACCACACTCCCCTCAAACCCCCCCCCCCCGCCACTCCCCTCAACCCCTGCCTCACCTCCCCTTCAGGCCCCAGTAATGTTGACACGTTAGTAATGTCCTGTTTGCCAGCTTGTTGACCCTCTGTGTTCCCCTCCTGCAGGGTTTCGGAGCCGTTGTTGTGGACGGAGAGACGGGGACGTGAGTGGACATTGAGGGCAGCCAGGGTGCCGGTGAGTGTCCCCCCATCTGGTGGGGGAGTAGTGTCGGGGATGAGGGGAGCGGGAGCGGTCCAGACTGAGAGAAAAATAGAGACAGAGAGAGAGAGAGAGAGATAGAGAGTGAGAGACACAGAGAGAGAGAGAGAGAGAGAGAGAGAGAGAGAGAGACACAGAGAGAGAGAGAGAGAGAGAGAGAGAGAGAGAGAGAGAGAGAGAGAGAGAGAGACAGAGAGTGACAGACAGGGAGTGACAGATATACAGACAGACAGAGGAGGGACAGAGAGTGACAGACAAAAAGAGAGACAAAGAGAGGGAGAGAGAGAAAACAGAGAAAGACACATAGAGAGGGAGAGAGACAGAGACACACATAGAGAGAGGGAGACAGAGAGAGAGAGGCAGAGAGTGATAGAAAGAGACAGAGAGAAAGGAAGAAAAGGGGAGAGAGAGACAGTGGGACACAGAGAGGGAGAGATAGTGAGACAGAGAGAGAGATGCAGAGACAGTGAGAGAGAGGGAGAAACATAGACAATAGGTGCAGGAGACCATTCGGCCCTTTGAGTCAGCACCGCCATTCATTGTGATCATGGTTGATCGTCCCCTATCAATAACCCGTGCCTGCCTTCTCCCCATATCCCTTTACTCCACTAACCCCTAGAGCTCTATCTAACTCTCTCTTAAATCCATCCAGTGATTTGGCTTCCGCTGCCCTCTGTGGCAGGGAATTACATAAATTCACAACTCTCTGGGTGAAAATGTTTGTTCTCACCTCAGTCTTAAATGACCTCTCCTTTATTCTAAGACTGTGGCCCCTGGTTCTGGACTCGTCCCACATGAGAGAGAGAGAGACACAGTGAGAGAGAGAGAGAGAGAGGGAGAGGCAGACAGGGAGAAAGGGGAGAGATAGAGACAGAGAGAAAAAGATAGAGACGGAGAGAGAGGGAGAGAGAAAGAGTGAGAGACACTAAGAAAGAGAGAAACAGAGAGAGAGAGGCACAGAGAAAGAGATAGAAAAAGAGAGAGACAGACAGGGGAAACAGAAAGAGGAGAGAGAGAGAGAGAAAGAGACACAGAGAAAGACACAGAAACATGGACATAGAAACATAGAAAATAGGTGCAGGATGAAGCCATTTGGTCCTTCGAGCCAGCACCGCCATTCAATATGATCATGGCTGATCGTCCGCTATCAATAACCCGTGCCTGCCTTCTCCCCATATCCCTTGACTCTACTAGCCCCTAGAGCTCTATCCAACTCTCTTCAATCCATCCAGTGACATGGCCTCCACTGCTCTCTGTGGCAGGGAATTCCATAAATTCACAACTCTGGATAAAAAGATTTTTTTCTCAGCTCAGTCTTAAATGACCTCCCCTTTATTCTAAGACTGTGGCCCCCGGTTTCTGGACTCAACCAACATTGGGAACATTTTTGCTGCATCTAGCTTGTCCAGTCCTTTTTATAATTTTATATGTTTCTATAGGACCCCCCCTCATCCTTCTAAACTCCAGTGAATACAAGCCTAGTCTTTTCAATCTTTCCTCATATGACAGTCTCACCATCCCAGGGATCAATCCACCAGAGCCCTATACAACTGCAGAAGAACCTCTTTACTCATGTACTGAAATCCTCTTGTTATGAAGGCCAACATCCCATTAGCTGTCTTCACTGCCTGCTGTACCTGCACGCCAACTTTCAGTGACCGGTGTACAAGGACACCAAGGTCTCGCTGGACCTCCCCCTTACCTAAGCTAACCCCATTGAGATAATAATCTTCCCCCTTGTTTTTGCCACCAAAGTGGATAACCTCACATTCATCTATATTATACTACATCTGCCATGCATCTGCCCACTCACTCAACCTATCCAAGTCACCCCTGCAACCACCTAACATCCTCTTCGCAGTTCACCCTGCCACCCAGCTTTGTGTCATCCGCAAACTCGCTAGTGTTGCTCCTAATTCCCTCTTCCAAATCAAATATATGGTAAACAATTGCAGCCCCAACACCGAGCCTTGCGGCACTCCACTCGCCATTGCCTGCCATTCTGAAAAGGACCCGTTCACTCCTACTCTTTGCTTCCGGTCTGCCAACCAATTTTCTATCCATGTCAACACTGTAAAATTAGAGCACCTCCAATACCATGTGCTCTAATTTTAGTCACCAGTCTCCCGTGCGGGACCTTATCAAAGGCTTTCTGAAAGTTTAGATACACTAAATCCCCTGGCACCCCTTCATCCATTTTTATAGTCACATCCTCAAAAACATCGAGAAGATTAGTCGAGCATGATTCCCCTTTCATAAATCCATGTTGACTTGGACTAATCCTTTTACTGCTATCCAAATGTCCCATTATTACCTCTTTAATAATTGACTCCAGCATCTTTCCCACCACCGAAGTCAGGCTAACTGGTCTGTAATTCCCCGTTTTCTCTCTCGCTCCTTTCTTGAAAAGTGAGAGAGAGAGGGACAGCAAGGGAGAGAGAGACACTCAGAAAGAGAGAGAAAGAGACAGACAGACAGACAGACAGAGGAGAGAGTGAGAGCGAAGGTGAGACAGAGGGAGGGAGAGAGAAAGAGAGAAAGACTGGGAGGGAGGGGCAGACAGAGAGATAAAGAGACAGAGAGAAAGAGAGACAGAGATATACAAACCGAAAGAGACAGAGAATCAGAGACAGAGAGGCACAGAAAGAGAGAGATACAGACAGAGAAACAGAGAGATGTAGACAGAGAGAGACAGGGAGAGAGAAAGAGAGAGACAGACTTAGAGAGGGTCAGAGAAAGACAGAGAGAGATAGACACAGAGAGATAGACCGGCAGACAGAGAGAGAGAGAGAGAGAGAGAGAGAGAGAGAGAGAGAGAGAGAGAAGACAGAGAAGGGCAAAGATACAGAGTGAGAGAGAGAGAGAGAGAGAGAGAGAGAGAGAGAGAGACAGTGAGAGATAGACACAGAGAGGGAGAGACAGACAGGAGAGAGACAGGGACACACAGAAAGAGAGAGGGAGAGTGAGAGACCAAGAGTGGGACAGAGAGTGAGAGAGAATCAGACAGACATAGGGGGAGAGAGAGAGAGAGAGGGAGAGAGAGAGGCAGCAAGAGAGAGAGAGGGAGAGAGCGAGACACACAGACTCAGAAAGAGAGACAGAGAGAGGGACAGACAGAGGAGAGAGATAGTGAAAGTGAGACAGAGAGAGGAGAGACTGGAAGAGAGGGGGAGGCAGACAGAGAGAGACAGAGAGATATACAGACTGAAAGACACAGAGATAGACAGATAATCAAAGAGAGAGGCACAGAAAGAGAGACAGACAGAGAAACAGAGAAAAAGTGAGAGTGGGAGAGACAGAGAGAGGCAATGAGAGAGGCAGAGAGAGACACACACGGGGAGACAGAGAGGGTCATAGAAAGAGACAGAGAGACAGTGAGAGAGAGATATAGACACAGAGAGATGGAGAGACAGACAGGGGAGAGAGACAGCGAAACAGAGAGATACAGAGATTGTCAGAGAGAAAGATAGAAAGAGAGACAGAGTGGGACAGACAGAGAGAAACAGACAGTGAGAGACAGAGAGAGAGAGAGCGAGAGAGAGATACAGACAGACACGGGGGGCAGACAGAGAGAAAAAGAGAGGCAGAGACGGAGAGAGGTTGCGAGGGAGAGAGACACACAGAGCAGAGATAGACACAGAGATGATAGAGAGAAAAAGGGAGAGAGACAGTGGGACACAGAGAGCGGGAGAGATAGAGAAACAGAGAGAGAGAGACAAATATAGAGAGACGGAGAGACAGAAAAAGAGAGAGAGGGAGAGAAAGCGAGAGTCAGACTCAGAAAGAGAGAAACAAAGAGACAGAGAGAGAGGGACAGAGAAAGTGACAGAAAAATAGAGAGAGACGGAGTGAGAGACACAGAGACAGACAGAGACACATAGAGAGAGAGGGAGACAGACAGAGGGTCAGAGACAGAGAGAGAAAGAGAGTGAGATACAGAGAGACAGAGTGAGGCAGAGAGAGAGAGAGACAGACAGACAGACGGCGAGGGAGAGGGGGACGGAGAGAGAGAGAGAGAGAGGCAGTGAGAGAGGGGAGAGAGAATATCGTCATCTTGCTGAGAATAAATGTGACATTAATTTGCTTTACTCAAGGACTAATGAAAGCTGATAACGACAGCTGAGCAATCCTTCTTGTTATGGACATATTATTCTAATATTTTAGTACTAATTTTTACTAACAATTACTAATTATTAAGAACAATTGTTATTATTATTGGAATAATTAGTTAAAAATATGAAATGTAAAAAAGGTATAATTTAGATATCTTATTAATTGGAATTTGCTATGTTCTTCCTTTTTATACATCAGACTAACAATTGACTAATAATTAGCTAAGAGAGTAATAGCTAACTTTCTCGCTACATGATTACTAACATTCTGGACCAAAATAGTTCTAATTTAATCCCGTAAATTACTTTCATTTACTTTTGTTTTTAAAGCGTGGAGCTAGGAATATTTTTTTAAGTCTTCGGAAGTCCTTAGATGGCCATCCACGCTAGTGTGGCTAGCATCAACTACACTAACTTTAGATGTAGTTTCTTTTTTCTTCTTACACTTTATTATTTTTTTACTTTTTGTACTTTTTACTTAATTACTATTTTGAACTCGAATTAATTTATAAATATTGTTTGTGGTGATATGTCCGGGAGGAAGATTTATTTGAATTAGATTTACAACTCATCTGTCCTGTGTTTGGGTGGAATGTCGGGTTTACTGTGCTGAGCTATCTGCTCTTTTATAGACCACCCTAACCACAAGATGCAAGACATTAATAGATAAAACAGGGGTCAAGGATTCACTTTTTGTAGTTGGAATGTTAAGGGAATTAATTAATAAATCCTAGAGGTAAGGTATGAGCACTCTTAAAGTCACTCAATGCAAATATAACATTTCTTCAAAAACCCACCTTAAAAACGACGCACAACATAGATTGAAAGCAAAATGGATCGCTGAAACATATCATTCTTCATTCTCCCATAAGGCCAGAGGTGTCGCAACTTTAATTCGTAAAGGTATACCTTTTTAACACATATCAACTATTGCGGACACTAATGGTAGATATATTATACTAGTGGGTGAATTATATCTAAAAAAAGTGATTTTTCTCAATGTCTATGGACCAAATTTTGATAACCCTGTTTTTTAAGAATATAGTTAATACTATCCCGGAGATCACACAACATAATTTGATAATCGGTGGAGATTTAAATTGTACACTAGATTCTTATCTTGATAGATCATCAAGACAAAGAAAAGTAAAATCTAAAACAAGCGCATTATTAAACTCATACATTAATACTACCAATATCAAGGATGTTTGGAGAATTGAAAACCCATCTGGAAGGGAATACTCATTTTACTCACCGGTACATAAAAGCTATTCAAGGATAGACTACTTTTTAGTAGATTCAAAACTTATCCCATTTACTTATTTCGAAATATCATAATGTTATCATTTCGGACCATGCTCCTTTAACATTTATGATCAAACTAAGTGGAATGACTGATAAGCAGACACAATGGAGACTTAATCCTCAAATTTTAAATGATAAAGCATGTTACGAATAGCTTATCACACAGATAAACATGTTTTTTGAGACCAACGACTGCCCTGAAATATCTGCCTCCCTTCTTTGGGAAACATTTAAAGCATTTATACGAGGAGCATTAATCTCCGTGCAAGCCTTTCATAATAAAGAGAACCGCGCCAAACAACTGGTATTGGAAATGGAAATAAGGCAATTAGATATGGAAAATGCAATCACGCTTCTATGATAATATATAATAAACTTGCTGCACTCAAATATAAGTTAAACCAAATATATTCAGACCAAATCATAAAACCTTATCAAAAGACTAAACAGCTACACTTTGAATTCGGTGATAAACCACAAAAATTTCAGCACGTCAACTCCGGAAACAGGAAGGGGAAAAAACAATATATAAAATTAAATCAGATACGGGAGAAATATTAACATTACCCAAGGATAATGACAACTGAGTTGGATGATCAGCCATGATCACAGTGAATGGCGGTGCAGGCTCCAAGGGCCGAATGGCCTACTCCTGCACCTATTTTCTGATTCTATGATTCTATATTAATGATAGATTCTCTCACTACTGTCAAACACTTTACTCAACCAAAACGACAGTGGGTTCTGCAGGAATGGAATTATTACAGAAATGCAATCTTACAGGTTTAGACCTGAAAGAGAGGGAATTATTAGAGGCTGAAATATCAGTAAAAGATATTGAAGAATCTATTAGTTCTTTAAAAAATGGAAAGGGCGCTGGCCCAGATGGTTTAAATAACGAATTTTATAAAAACAATTCAAGATCTGATCTCGCCACACCTACAGACATTATATACTCAAGCACACATGCAACAGAAGCTTCCAGAAACTTTAAATGATTCAACAATAATACTTATACCAAAAATGGATAATGACCTTGAAGACCCAGGTTCAGATAGAGCAATTGCTCTCTTAAACACCGATCAGAACATATTAACCAAACATTTAGCACATAGATTAAGCTTAGTGATTCATCAACGAATACACCCCGATCAAACAGGCTTTATTCCAAAACGTTATTCATATTATAATCTGAGACGATTATTTATCATTATATACTCAAATCGAATAGCTAATGTAGATTTAGCAGTCATCTCGTTAGATGCTGAGAAAGCATTCGATCAAGTGGATTGGCCCTACTTATTTTCGATGATGGAAAAATTTCAACTAGGTGAGAAGTTTTGTACTTGGGGTAAGCTTTTATATACCAACCCAACAGCTAGAATAATGACAATGCCCGCTATCCCCGTTACTATTCGCCCTTGCTATTGAACCACTAGCAGAAATAGTTACAGTACACCCAGAAATATATGGGTATAATACTAAAAATACAGTTAATAAAATTTCTCTATATGCAGATGATGTATTATTATATATTACAAATCCAGACATCAGCATCCCTAACTTGTCAGCATCTTTATTCAGCATCTTATAACTCATTAATCAGCATCTTATAACTCAATTTGGTTTATTCTCGGGATACAGAATTAATTGGAATAAGAGTGAGATTATGCCAATAACGGAACCTAATTTATATATATTGCAACAATCGCCTTTTAAAATAGTGAATTAAAAATTTAAATACTTAGGAATTTACGTGGCCAAGAAATAAACTTCTTTATTCAAATCAAATATCGTGCCTTTACTTAATAAATTGCATAAGAATATTCATTATTGAAAAACACTTCTCATTTCAATGCTTGGTAGAATTAATGCTATTAAAATTATTTTCCTTCGTCAACTACTATACCTCTTTCAATCAATTCCGATATATCTCCCAAAAAATATCTTTAAAAAAGTCGACTCCATTATGCCGATCCCCGCATTTTATATTTCACCCTATATTCACACTTAACATAGCCCTTCAGGCCAATTTCTGTCTCATTTCCAAACCATTTGCCCCAACACCCCCCCCCCCCCGCAGCAGAGAGAGAGACAGACAGAGAGACAGAGTGATACAGCGTGGAAACAGGCCCTTCGGCCCAACTGGCCTACATGCCCCATCTACACTAATTCCACCTCCTACCCACGTTTGGCACATATCCCTCAAAACCTGTCCTATCCATGTACCTGTCCAAGGGTTGTGATCGTCCCAGACTCAACTACCTCCTCTGGCAGCTCGTTCCATACACCCACCGCACTCTGTGTGGAAAAGTTGTCCCTCAGATTCCTATTCAATTTTTCCCACCCCCGCCTCTCTCACCTTAAAACGGTGTTGTCTGGTCTTCGATTCCCCTACTCTGGGCAAGAGACTTAGTGCGTCTCCCTGATCTATTCCTCTGGTGATTTTGTACACCTCAATAAGATCACCCCTCATCCTCCTGCGCTCCAAGGAATAGAGTCCCAGCCTGCCCCAACCTCTCCCTGCAGCTCAGGCCCCTCGAGTCCGGGCAACATCCTCGTAAATCTTCTCCGCACCTATTCCAAGTTCGACGACATCTTTCCTGTAACACGGTGCCCAGAACGGAATGCAATACTCTAAATGCAGCCTCACCAACTTCTTGTACAACTGCAACGTGACCTCCCAACTTCTAGACTCAATACAGAGAGAGAGAGAGAGAGAGAGAGAGAGACAGAGTGAGAGAGAGAGGGATAAACAGAGAGAGAAACAGAGAGAGAGAGAGAGAGAGAGAGAGAGAGAGAGAGAGAGACAGAGAGAGAGACAGAGAGTGAGAGAGAAACAGAGAGAGAGACAGAGCGAGAGAAAGAGAGTGAGAGGCAGAGAGAGACCTTGGGAGGGAGAGAGAGTGTGAGATAAGAGAGAGAGAGAGAGAGGCAGAAAGAGAGGAAAGAAGACAGAGAGAGAGAGACACACACACACAGACGCAGAAAGAGAGACAGAGGGAGACACAGAGAGAGGGAGAGAAAGAGAGAGTTACACAGAGAGAGAGAGAGAGCGCGATAGAGGGCGAGAGAGAGAAATGGAGAAAGAGAGAGGGAGGGAGAAGAGAGAGAGTCAGAGAGAGGGACAGAAACAGAGATAAACAGAGGGAGAGAGAGAAAGAAAGAAAGACATAGAGAGCCAGCCTATTGCGCTTTATGGCAGTGAAGTTTGGGGTCTGCTCAGTCACCATAGTTATAGTAAATGGGAAAAACATACAACGGAGGCCCTGCATGTGGAATTTTGTCAGAGCATCCTCCGTATCCAAAGGAAAGCACCAACAAACGCATGTAGGGCGGAATTAGGCAGATACCCACTGATAATAAATATCCAGAAAAGAGCACAAAATTTTTGGAATCACCTTAAATCTAGCCCCCCAGATACCCTCCAGTTTAAAGCCCTTCAAACACAAGAGGGGAGCGCAGAAAAGAATTCCCTGTGTCAGTTGGTACTGAGACTAACTACATCTATTCAGTGAAAACCTATCCAGTTTAACCCTGACCATCCTCAGATCAATACTGATCCCCAGTCACCAGTTAGAGTGAACCAAATTAACAAACAATGTAAATAAACATATTTGGAACATTGGGATAAAGAAACCAAAAGCCAAAGCAAATTAGAAAGTTATCGTGCCCTAAAAAGAGATTATAAATTGGCAGACTATCTCTCAACTGTTAGAGACATAAAGCAGAGACAGACCCTCACCAAATACAGGTGAGGGTCTGTGAGAGAGAGAGAGAGCTAGAGAGAGAGAGAAAGAAAAAGAGACAAAGAGAGAGGGGGACACAGAGGGAGACAGAGAGATAGAGAGAGACAGAGAAAAAGAGATAAATAGATAGATAGATAGAGAGAGAGGAGAGACAGAGATAGACAAAGACAGAAAGAGACAGAGAAAAACAGAGAGAAAGAGAGAGAGAGACAGAAAGAGAGAGACATAGAGAGAATGAGAGAGAGACAGTGAGAGAGACAGAGAGAGTGAGAGAGAAGAGAGAGAGAGAGAGAGAGAGAGAGAGAGAGAGAGAGAGAGGGAGACATGAAGAAAGAGAGAGAGAGACAGACAGACAGACACAGAGGGAGAGAGACAGAGAAAGAGATACAGAGGCAGAGACAGAGAGGCAGAAAGAGACAGAGGGAGAGACAAAAAGAGAGCGAGAGAGACAGAAAGAGAAGGAGAGACAGACAGAGGGAGAGAGACAGAGAAAGAGATGCAGAGACAGAGACAAACAGAAAGAGAGAGAGAGAGTGAGAGAGAGAGACAGAAAGAGACAGAGAGAGACTGCTGGAATAACTCAGCATGTCAGGCAGCATCTGTGAAGAAGATAGACACAAAGTGCTGGAGTAACTCAGCGGGACAGGCAGCATCTGTGCCGTGCAGAATTATATAATGGTTTCCTCCACCATAAACGCACCCTATATGTGGTAGTAATGTCCTGTTTGCCAGCTTGTTGACCCTCTGTGTTCCCCTCCTACAGGGTTTAGGATCCGTTGCTGTGGACAGAGAGACAGGTGAGCCACCCCCCCCCCCCCCCCCCCCCCCATCTGCTCGGTGTGCGGGCTGAGCTTCGAGGGGCTGCACTTCAGTGGAGGACCACATGACGGGGCACAACAAGGAGAAGCGTTATGAGTGCGACGTGTGTGGCAAGGCCTGGCAGTACCCAAGTGAGCTGGAGATCTACCGGCGGGTGCACACGGGAGTCTGCCCCTTCGACTGCTCGGAGTGCGGCAAGAGCTTTACCCGCTACAGCAACCTGCAACAGCACTACCGTGTGCACTGCAGTGAGAGGCCCTTCACCTGCTCCGACTGCGGCAAGAGCTTCAAGACGGTGGAACATCTGAACTCCCACCAGCAGGTGCACACGGGCGAGAAGCCCCATAGCTGCTCCATCTGTGGCAAGAGCTTTGCCCGGTTGTCGGGGCTACGTTGTCACCGGTGGGTGCACAGCAGTGAGCGGCCCTTCACCTGCTCCCACTGTGGCAAAGGCTTCAAGTCGTCACCGGTCCTGAAGCATTCTAAAACAAATATGAAACAATATTACTTGGATGACCTGAAATTAAAGCATATAATTAGTTACCTAATTGTAGCTAATTACAAAATTCAATTACCAGATATAAACATCTATCCATTTCTTAAGAAAAGATAAACTTTTTTAAATTGCCTAAGTGTCCAAATAACATTCACACAATAATTCACAATATAACATGCTTTTTAAATCTCATTTTCATGAATTTATAGGCCAAATAGAAGGAATTTAGTGTTTAATTCCTGTAAATTAATGGCCATTTAAATCAACGCGAGTGGGTTTTCGTGGAACGCGGTGTATTGGAACGTTGCGGTTTGCGGTGAAGTCGGCTCTGCTGGTTCATACATTTTTTTTGGTCCCCATTTCTCAACATGAAAATGTGATTAAATGCTTCCTAAGAAGCACGTTTTTATGTAAAAATAAACTGTGTACTTTATTTTCTCCCCTACGTAAAATCCTTCCCGTTGTCGTCACTCACGGCTTTAGAAGATGATTTTTACATTACTCTAGCGTAATTTAATCTAGCGTAATTTAAAAATATCTTCATGAATGAAATGGCGGAGCGATATTTCTTCAGAAACGAAATCCCCAGACATGGATCGATTCGCCCAGTCTGTGGAAAAACGGCACTTTAAACATGCCCCCCTCAGAAAGGCGTCAAAGTCACGCACAACGGGGAGTGGCAGAACTGCAGCGCTGCTCAAGGTAAGTTTTGTGACATACCTACCCCTTCTCCCCCCCCCTTCTCCTCCCCCCACTTCTCCTTCCCCATCCTTCTCCTTCCCCCTCCTTCTCCTTCTCCTCCCCCACTTCTCCTCCCCCTCTCCTCCTCACCCCCCCCCCCTTCCCCCCTCCCACCCCCCCTTCTCACCCCCCCTTCTCCCAACTGACTCGCTGCCGGTATTTCCGCTGTCAGTCTCCGTCTCTCCCCCTCTCTGTCTGTCTGTCTGTCTGTCTGTCTGTCTGTCTGTCATTCTCTTCTCCTCTCCCTCCCCTTCTCCTCTCCGTCTCCCTTCTGCTGTGTCTTTCCCTCTCAGTCCGTGTGTGCTTCTCTTCTGTGTCCCTCTCTGCTCCACCCCTCCTACTCTCCCCCCCTTTCCCCCGACACTCCCCCGCTAAACCGTTGATCGCCGCTGTTAACCGCGCGCAGCTGTCGACACGCGCTCCCGCTCCCTCAGCCGTCGACGCCCGTTATTTCCCGCCCGCTCGCTCGCGTTGCCCGCTGGGAAGAAGCCGTTTGGTTTCCAGAAGGTTCTTCACCAACGGTCGGTCATTCATTCGGACTTCGCTTCTCCACAACGACGTTCGGATTCCGGTCATTATTTCCATTTAAACCATTTTAAAAAGGTAAACGCTTTTCTTTTTTTTTCCAAACGTAGACGATTGTTTCAATATTTATTTATATTTGAATAATTCTTTTTAACAAGATTATTGCATGAATGTTTCGAAACTTCGCGCTTATTTGATTCGCTGATTAGACAACGGAAACAGAGAGAGAGGGGGAAGATAGTTTGGGAAGAGGATGAGAGAAAGAAGGGGGAGAGAAGTGGAGACAGAGAATGGGAGAGAGAAGAAGGGGAGGAGGAGTGGGGAGAGGAGGGGGAGAGGAGAGGAGGAGGGAGGAAGTGCGGGAGACCGGAGGGGGAGACAGAGGAGGGGGGGGCGAGAGGGGGTCGGGAGACAGCAGAGGGGGCGCGGGAGCAGGGGGAGGGAGACAAAGGGGAAGAGTGTCCGGGGGGTGTACACTCACCGGCGAGTCCGAGGAAGACGAGAAGCAGAAGGGTCTTCATGTTGTGTGAGGTCGGGGCGCGGATGCCTTTGGCGAGCGACCACACCTGTGCTCTTCCAAGCCCGTGTATGGCGCTGGGCGAGGTCGGGGAGAGGGGGGGGGGGGGCGGGGAATGGGAGGTGGGAAAGAGGGAGGGAGGGAGCGAGAGGGGATGGGGAGAGGGAGGGAGGGGAGTGGAGAGGCGGAGGATTTACATAGAAAAAATAACTACAACTCAAACTAAAGTTAAACTAGTTGAAACTAAATTCAAACTCTAATCTCAACACTTGAGCTAAAACTCTCAGAACATCTTCGCTCAGTCCATCTGGACCCACCTGATCTAGTTGTCAAACACTTGTCACCTCGACCACAGCCAACATTGGCCCCTTTCCCGTATCATCGTCACTTTTTTGCATATCTTTTATTAATTTGTTTTACATCTCTCCACATCACCGTCTACATGTCTCCTTTCATTTTCCCACGACTCTCAGTCTGAAGAAGGGTTAGGGTTCTGCTGCCTGACCCACTGAGTTACTCCGACACGGTACACAATGCTTGAGTACCCAGCGGCTCAGGCATCATCTTTGAAGGGAAGGAATGGGTGACATTTCTGGTCGAGACCCTTCTTTAGACTGAGAGTCCGGGGAAAATGAAACGAGAGATATAGACGGCGATGTGGAGAGATAGTAAATAGATAGCAAATAGTAAAATAGATGCAAAAAGTGTCGATGATATGGGAAACGGGCCAATGTTGGCTGCGATCTCGGCTACATGGTTTATCCAGCATTTTTGTCTCTTCGATTTTTCCAGCATCTGCAGTTCTTTCTTAAACAGAGTATAATTTCGTGTTAGTTAGAGTCACCCCCTCCCCTCCGGCCCCCATACCCTCTCTCCCCGTCTCTGTAACCCCTCCCCTCAACTGTTTGTCAACCGGTAGATCAGGTGGGTCTAGGTGGACTGAGCGAAGGTTGTAGCTCAAGGGTTGAGTTTAGAGTTTGAGTTTAATTTAAATGACTTTTAATTTGGTTTGTGTTTCAGTTTAGTGTATTCTCTGCAAATCCCACCCCCTCCACTCATCCTCTCCCTTTTCTCTACACCCCCTCCCTCTCACCATCACCTCTCGCTCCTCCCTCCCTCGTTCCCTTCTCCCTTTCCCCGTCCCTCCCTCCCTCCATCCCCGTTCACGCCCAGCGCCATACACAGGTGCGCTCGCCCGCCAAAGGCATCCGACCCCCGACCCCATACAACATGAAGACCCTTCTGCTATTCTTCTTCCTCGAACTCGCCCGTAAGTGTACACCCCCACCCCCGGGCACTCTTTCCCTTTTCTCCCTTCTACTCCTTCCTTCTCCCCTTCGCTGTCTCCCGCTCCTGTCTCCTACTCTTCCTCTTTCCCCATTCTCTCCCTCACCCTCCTCTCTCACCCTTCTACCTCCCCTAATACCTCTACTCATCTACCCCTCTCCCCCGCCTCCACCTCTATCTCCACCTCATGTCCCCTCTTCTCTTCCCTTCCCTTCACTCCCCTCCTCGCTCTCTCTCCCCCTCCTCTCTGTCCCATTCTCTCCCTCTTCTCCCCCATATTTCTCACCCCGTATTTCTTACCCCACTATATCTCCCCTCTCTCTCGCTCCGCCTACTGCCCCCCCCCCCCCCCCCGGACGCCCGTGACACCCAGCGGCCGCGCCAGGTCTCCGCCTCTCACTCTCTGGACAACTGGGAAACTATCAATAAAATGGTTGCAATGAAGAATGGTTTCTGTTTCTGTCCGCTCCGGTTCCTCACCCCCCGGGCTCCGACCTGCCGGAGATCACTGCATGCTTAGTTTTACATTTAGTTCATGCTTTGAGTTTAGAGTTTGAGTTTAGTAGTTAGAGTTTAGAATTGAGTTTGGGTTTATAATCTGAAACATAGAAACTTAGAAACATAGAAAACTAGGTGCAGGAGTCGGCCATTCGGCCGCTCGAGGCAGCACCGCCATTCGATGTGATCATGGCTGATCATCCAATATCAGTACCCCGTTCCTGCTTTAATTTCCAGTTTAGATTTTAGTTTAGTTTCTGAGTTTCGAGTTTAAATTTCTAGTTGATAGTTTGAGTTTAGAATTAAATTTTGTTTTAGTGGATACTAGACCAAGTGGGACCCTTTGGCTCCCGTCCCATCATCGGGAGGGTGCGGTCTGCGGCGTCACAACACACCAACCACTCCCACACCTGGGCTAACCACACCCCTTGATATCTATCTATATTACTAAATGTCTGATCTTGACCGCTTTTGGCCCACTGTGCTGCGATTTCCCAGAGAACGCCGCCACCTATGGCTGTCTTTTTTGACCACCTCGCTCAAAGCACCCCTCCGCCTTCTGGGACCAGAGGATTTTGCCCATCGATGGAAAATGAGAGATATATTCATGTTTTTAAAAAAAATCCCCATTCTCTCTTTTCTCTTTGCTGCCCCCGCTGGCGGCGGGGGGGAGGGACTATATAACCCGGAAGTGTCGTGCCTCATTCAGTCCTCTGCCAGACCCAGGAAGCGAGAGGGTCACGGATCTCTGAGCTGTGAATAATACTGAACGCACGTCCACTGCACGGTGAGTCCTCGCGATGTGGCTGCTGCCAAATTGTTTACCTTTTTTTAAAGTTTGTGTTAACAAAATGAAATTTGGTTGTCAGGTGGCTGCTGCCCAATTCTTTGCCTCGACTTTTTTTTTAAAGTTTGTGTTCACAAAATGAATTTTGGTTGTCAGGTGGCTGCTGCTCAATTGTTTGCCTCGCCTTTTTTTAACGTTCGTGTTCATAAAATGAATTTTGGTTGTCAGGTGGCTGCTGCCCAATTGTTTGCCTCGCCTTTTTAAAAAAAAAATGTGTTCACAAATTGAATTGTGGTTATCAGGTGGCTGCTGCCCAATTGTTTGCCTCGCCTATTTTTTTTTAATTTGTGTTCACAGAATGAATTTTGGTTGTCAGATGGCTGCCCAAATGTTTGCCTCGCCTTCTTTTCAAAATTTGTGTTCACGAAATGAATTTTGGTTGTCAGGTGGCAGCTGCCAAATAGCTTGCCTCGCCTTTTAAAAAGTTTGTGTTCACAAAATGTATTTTGGTTGTCAGGTGGCTGCTGCAAAATTGCTTGCCTCGCCTTTTAAAAAGTTTTTGTTCACCAATTTTGGTTGTCAGGTGGCTGCTGATAAATTATTTGCCTTGGCTTGGTTTTTAAAATCGTTGCAATTTTTTTCGGATGGATAAAGCACGAATAAACATTTTATTAGATCAAGACTGTGTTTAGTTCCAAATTGGCTCTCATTCCGTGACTTCCACTTCCGATGCCGTCATTTCCAATTAGCATTAAGATGGCACTGACTGCGTCATTTCCGCTTCGTAACAAGATGGCGCTGACTGCAGAAGGCATAGTGAAAACGTGCTTGAATAATTCAAGAGAGCTTACTACTCTGTCTATGTTGGACTTTATGTAAAACACGTTTTTGCTTCACCGGCAGCCGTCTCTACAGGAGGCTTTAAACGTTTGAATCATTCGGTTTACACACTGTATGTTCACCACGTTCTGAAGTTACTTTGCATTTTAGTATTGGTTGTGAATGTGTGTGTGTGTTAGTGAGTCTGTCTCTGTATGTGTGTGTGTGAGTGTGCGCGTGTATGTGTATGTGCGCGTGTATGTGTGTGTGTATGTGTATGTGTGTGTGTGTGTGAGAGTGTGTGTGTGTGAGAGTGTCTGTGTGCGTTTGTGTGTGAGTCTGTGTGTGTGTGTCTGAGGGTCTGTGTGTGCGAGTGTCTGTGTGAGGTGGAGGGTGTGTGTGTGATCAATAAATAACAAATAGTCCAAATAAGATAGTATTTCGTAGTTCAGGGTTTATTATTTATGTTTAATAGCCTGATGGCTGTCAGGAAGCAGCTGTTCCTCAATGTGGATGTTACAGTTTTCAGTTTACTAAAGTCGGACGTGACTCCAGAAGTCGGTCACAGGTCAGTCAGTCCACAAGCCGTGATTCATTCTGTCAGTCCCGAGGCCACGAGTGAGTCAGTCAGTCCATAGACTATGATTTAGTCCCAAGGCAGTGAGTCCAGAGGCCATAAGTAGCTCGCTCAGCGCCCCACCTCCCCCCCCCCACTGGCATCCCCACCTCAACACGCTGCCCTCCGCCTGGCTATAGAATGCTCTCCCTCCTGAAGCCGCCCACATCCCCCGCTGCAGGACACCCCCTCCCTCATCAGCCCACGAGAGCCCCCGCCTGAAGCCGCCCCCTCCCTCTGCTGCAGGACGTTTGCCACCTCCAGGGAGGAAGAATGCAATCTTCACGTGGTCCGCCCTGTTTCGACTAATGGAATCAACTAGACGTGCACAAACGGAAGATCAAATAGAACAAGTTGTCCTACAACTTTAGGCTCTGCACGCCACATGAAAGATGAAGAAGCCTCCCCCACCCCACCCCGACAGCTCCCGCCTCAAAAAAATGTTTTGCACACATTATTCAGTGAGTCCAGAGGATTGAGAATTACAACAAATTACAACCGCTCAATCACTCTATATTAAAATTGTCTTTTTAATCAACAGCAAATAGCCATCAAGAGGCAGTGAGCAGCGGACTACAACAAGAGACACAACAAGAAATAACAATAATTCTCATCTTTAACATTTAACTTGTTCTTATATTTTAAGAGTAATTCACAATTTAAACTTTAATAAATCCTTTTTCCACTTTTCATGCCTGCGTGTTCTTCATCACAATGGGAAACTAATAGGAAGGAATGGCAGCTCTGTGGGAGTGCATGGGGGGCGGTTGTGGGGAGATGGACTGAATGTGTGGGGCGGAGGGGAATGGCAACGAGCAGAGTGGGAGGGTGAAGGGAGGAGGGGTGACTGAATGAACTGCCAGCATACCAGGCATGAGTGACTACGATGCCAGCCCACCAGCCATGAAGAGGTCAACTGCCAGACCACCATCTGCAAGTGACTGAACTGCCACTGCAGCAGTTGTGACAACACTGCCAGCCCACCAGCCTGAGTAAGTGAACTGCCAGCCCACCAGCTGTAAGTGACTGAACTGCCAGCCACAAGCCGTGAGTGACTGCACTGCCAGCCTGTCAGCCCACCAGCCCTAAGTAAGTGAACTGCCAGCCCACCAGCCACGACTCACTGAACTGCCAGCCCAATAATCCATTCAGTCCACCCTCTTCCCCTTCTCTCTCAGTCTGTCACCTGTTTGGGGCAGAATTTCTGTCAGTTTCTCAGCTGCCTGCCTGCCAGGTCTGAGTGTCTGTACTGCCAGGACTCAGTGACTGAGTTGCCAGCCCAAGAATCCATGTGGCCCACACTGTCCATACTAGCCCGCTTCAAACCAGACCCTTCGCCCAATAACACCAATACTAGCACAATAGGAAGTCCCCCACCCCACTGGCCAGCAATATTGGAATTGGTGGAGAGGCGGAATATTGCATTGGGTGACCAGCCCTCCCGTGTGATGCTGGGACCCAACGAGTCCCATTTAGTCTAGTATAAAAATATAATTGACAACACACCAGTTGTCGTTGTAAAGCGTAAGTTGTTGTTGCTCCTTCAGACGTGCCCTCCCCTAAATCTACCCTCAATTTACAGATGCCCTCCTAATTCACCATTTAATGGTGCCCTCCCCAAAATCGCCCTCCATTTACATGCCCTACACTAAATCCATATTTACAGGTGCCCTTCCCTGAACCCCCCACCCTATTTCTAGGCACCCTGCCTTATATGTAGCCATCTAGCTAACATTATGCGTCATGTAATTTTGTTGCTTTTTGTGTCCTGAATTTATGTCGCCTTTGGTGTTTTTAATTTTCGTCTCCTTTCAGGTGCTGAATTTTCGTCACTTATTGTATGCTGAAATTTCGGAGATTTCATGTGCTGAAATTTCATCGATTTTCACGTCATGAATTTTTGTCGCTTTTCACGTGCTGAATTTTCATCGCTTTTCGCATCCTGAAGGTTTGTCACTTTTCGCGTGCTGAATTTTCATCGCTTTTCACGTCCTGAAGGCTCGTCACTTTTTGTGTGCTAAAATGTTGTCGCTTTTCGTGTCCTGAAATTTTGTCGCTTCATGTGTCCTGAACCTTTGTCGCGTATCGTTTCCTCAATTTCGTCACTTTTCTCGTTTGGAATTTTCGTTGCCTTTCGTGTCCTGAATTTTCGGCACTTTTCATATGCTGAATTTTTGTTATTTTCCGCGTGCTGAATTTTCGTCGCTTTTCTTGTGCTGAAATTTCATTGCTTTTCATGTCCTGAAATTTAGTTGCATTCGCGTTCTGAATTTTTGTCACTTTTTACATGTAGTGAATTTTCATCGCTTTTCCTGTGCTGAAATTTTGTCGCATTTCGCATCCTGAATTTTCGTCTCTTTTTGCATGTTGAATTTTCGTCGCTTTTCGCATCCTGAATTTTCGTCGCTTTTCACATACAGTAATGTCGTTGCTTTTCATGTCTTGAAATTTCGTCGCTTTATGCGTCCCAAGGTTTCGTCGCTTTTTGCATCCTGAATTTACATCGCTTTTCATGTGCTGAAATTTCGTTGCTTTTCATGTCCTGAAACTTTGTCGCTTTATGCATCCTGTAATGCAGGAATATTGTTCCCGATGTTGGGAAATCCCAGAATAAGGGGTCACAGTTTAGAGATAAGGGGCAAGTCTTTTAGGACCAAGATGAGAAAAAAAATCACACGGTAAGTGGTGAATCCGTGGAATTCTCTGCCACCAAAAGTAGTTGAGGTTTGTTCATTGGCTATATTTAAGAGGGATTTAGATGTGACCCTTGTGGCTAAAGGGATCAGTGGGTATGGAGTGAAGGCAGGTACAGGATACTGAGTTGGATGATCTGTCATGATCCTATCGAAGGGCCGAATGGCCCTTTTGTCACTTCATGGATCCTGAACTTTTGTCGCTTTTCGCAGCCTGAATTTACATCACTTTTGGCATTTTGAATTTTTGTAGCTTTTTGTGTGCTGAAATTTAGTTGCTTTTCGCATCTAAATGTTCCCTTTTTGTGTTCTGAATTACATCGCATTTCATGTCCTCAATTTTCGTTCTTTTTTGCATGCTGAATTTACGTCACATTTGGCATTTTGAATATTCGTCGCCTTTGGTATCCTGAAGTTTTGTCCCTTTCCACATGCTGAATTTTCGTCGCTTTTCACATCCTGAAAGTTCCTCTCTTTTTGTGTGCCAAAATTTGTCGCTGTTCGTGTCCTGAAATTTTGTCGCTTCATGAATCCTGAACTTTTGTCGCTTTTCGCATCCTGAATTTACGTCACTTTTGGCATTTTGAATATTCGTCGCCTTTGGTATCCTGAGGTTTTGTCGCTTTTCATGTGCTGAATTTTCGTCACATTTCACATCCTGAAGGTTCCTCTCTTTTTGTGCGCCAAAATTTGTCACTTTTCGTGTCATGAAATTTTGTCGCTTCAAGCATGCTGAACTTTTGTCACTTTTCGCATCCTGAATTTACGTCACTTTGGCATTTTTAATTTTCATCGCCGTTCGCATCCTGAAATTTTCGTTGCTTTTCGCATGCTGAATTTTTGTCACTTTTTGTGTGCTGAATTTTTGTAGCTTTTTGTGTGCTGAAATTTAGTTGTATTTCGCATCCTGAAGTTTTGTCAGTAGTTGCATCCTGAATTTTTGTCGCATTTCATGTACTGAAATTTAGTTGCTTTTCGCATCCTGAAATTGTTCCCTTTTTTTGTTCTAAATTACATCGCATTTCATGTGTTCAATTTTCGTCCCTTTTTGCGTGCTGAATTTTCGTCACTTTTCATGGGGTAAATTATTGTCACTTTTCACGTGCTGAATTCTCTTCACTTTTCCTGTGCGGAAATTCTGTTGTGTATCGCGTCCTGCAATGTCGTCATTTTATGCATCCTGAAATGTCGTTGCTGTTCACGTCCTGAAGATTCCTCGCTTTTTGCTTGCTGAATTTTCATCGCATGTCGCATGCTGAATTTTCGTCCATTTTTGTGTCCTGAAATTTCGTTGCTTTTCACATTCTGAAATTTACATCCCTTTGGGCATTTTTAATTATCGTCTCCTTTCACGTCCTGAATTTTCGTCACTTTTCGCTTGCTGAAATTTTCGTTGCTTTTCGCTTGCTTTTCGCTTTTTGTCGCTTAACGTGTTGTGCAATTTTGTAGCTTTATGCATCCTGAAATTTCATTGCTTTTCGTGTTCCGAATTTATGTCACTTTTAACGTTTTTTCCTTTAGTCGCCTTCTGCGTCCTGAATTTACGTCGCTTTTCGTGTGCTGAATTTTCGTTGCTTTACACTTGATGAATTTTCGTCGCCTTTCACCTGCTTCATTTTCATCATTTTTTCGCATCCTGAATGCTTATCACTTTTCGCGTCCTGAATTGTCATCACTTTTTGCATCCTGAAGGTCCGTTGCTTCTCGTGTGCTGCATTTTCGTCGCTTTTCACATGCTGAATTTTCGTCGCTTTTCCTGTGCTGAAATTTTGTAACCTATCACGTCCTGCAATTTAGTCACTTTACGCATCCTGAAATTTCATCGCTTTTTGCGTCCTGAAGATTCGTCACTTTTTGCATGCTGAAATGTCGTCGATTTTCATGTCCTGAAATGTTGCCTCTTTATGGGTCCTGAAGTTTTGTCGCTTTTCACATCCTGAATTTTTTGTCGCTTTTTGTGTCCTGAATTTTTGTCCCGTTTTGCATCCCAAATGTTTGTCGCATTTCACATCCTGAACTTTTGTAGCTTTTCGAGTCCTGAATTTTCGTCGCTTTTCGCATGCTGAATTTTTGTCACGTTTCGCGTGCCGAAGGTTCGTCGCTTTTCACGTGGTGAATTTTTGTCACTTTTCGTGTGTTGAATTTTCGTTGGATTAGCATCCTGAAGGTTCCTCACTTTTCGCGTGGTGGATTTTTGTCGATTTTCGCATGCTGAATTTTTATCGTCTTTTGTGTGCTGAAATTTTGTCGCTTTTCACATCCTGAAATGTAGTCGCTTTTCGTGTCCAGAATTTTTGTAGCTTTTCACGTGGTGAATTTTCATCGCTTTTCGCATCACTTTCCACGGGCTGAATTTTTGTCGCTCTTTGCGTCCTGAATTTTCGGCAGTTTTCATGTGCTGAATTTTCGTCACTTTTCGATTCCTGAATTTATGTTGCTTTGGCGTTTTTAATTTTCTTCGCCTTTTGCGTCCTGGATTTTTGTCACTTTTCATGTGCTGAATTTTAGTTGCAGTTCACGTGCTGAATTTCAGTCGCTTTTCGCATCCTGAAGGTTTATCACTTTTCGTGTGCTTAAGTTTCGTCGCATTTCATGTCGTGAAATTTTGTCGCTTTTCGCGTTCTGTATTCTCCCTTTTCCCATCCTGAATATTCCTCCCTTTTCCCATCCTGAATTTTCATCGCTTTATGTGTTCTGAAGGTCTGTCACTTTTCCCGTGTTGAATTTCGTCGCTTTTTGCAAGCTGAATTTTCATCGAATTTCGCTTGCTTGTCACGTCCTGAAATGTTGTCATTTCATGCGTCCTGAAGTTTAGTCATTTTTCGCATCCTGATCCGAGTGCTGAATTTTCGCCACTTTTCGCGTGCTGCATTTTTGTCGCTTTTCGCGTTCTGAAGGACCATCGCTTTTCGTGTGCTGAATTTTTGTCACTTTTCACGTGCTTCATTTTCATTGCTTATCACGTCCTGAAGGTTCATCGCTTTTCACTTGCTGAATTTTCATCACATTATGCGTGCTGAATTTTTGTTGCCTTTTGTATGCTGAAATTTCGTCGCATTTCATGTCCTGAAATTTTGTCAATTATCCTCCCTTTTCCCATCGAGATTTTCTGTCAAGTTCCACATCCTGAATTTTCGTCGTTTTTCATGTGCTGAAATTTTGTCGCATTTCGTAAACTGAACTTTGGTCGCTTTATGAGTCCCAAAACATTGTCGCTTTTCGTTTCCTAAATTTACGTTGCTTTTGACGTTTTGAATTTTCGTTGCCTTTCGCGTCCTGAATTTTTGTCACTTTTCATCTGCTGAATTTTAGTCGCATTTTACGTGTTGAATTTTAGTCGCTTTTCGCATCCTGAAGGTTCGTCACTTTTCGCGTGTTGAATTTTTGTCGCTTATCTCGTCGTGCAATTTTGTTGTCTTTCGCATCCTGAAGTTTTGTTGCTATTTGTGTCCTGAATTCACGTCGCTTTTCGTGTGCTGAATTTTTGTCGTTTTTCGCATGCTGAATTTTCGTCACTTTAAACATGATGAATTTTCGTCGCTTTTGCGTGCTTCATTTTCATCACTTTTCGCTTCCTGAAGTTTCTTTGCTTTTCCCATGCTGAATTTTCATCATTTCTGCGTGCTGAATGTTTGTCGCCTTTCAAGTGCTGAAGTGTTGTTGCATTTCATGTCATTAAATTTTGTCGCTTTTCGTGTCCTCAATTTTCCTCCCTTTTCTCATCCTGAATTTTTAACGCTTTTTGCTTCCAAAATGATCCTTCATTTTAGCATCCTGAATTTTCGTAGCTTTTCGAATCCTGAAGTTTTGTCCCTTACTGCGTCCTGAATTTCCATCCCTTTGCATGGACCAAGTGCAATCTTCACGTGGTCTGCTCTGTTTCAACAAATGCAATCAACTCAATGTGCACAAACAGAAGATCAAATTGAACAAGTTGGCCTACAACTTTAGGCTGTGTATGCCACACGAAAGAAGAAGAAACCACCCCCCACCCCACCAGCTCCCGCCTCAAAATATGTTTTGCACAAATTATTCAGTGAGTCCAGAGGATTGAGAATTACAACAAATTACAACCGCTCAATCTCTTGATATTAAAATTGACTTTTTTTTATCAATAGCAAATAGCCATCAAGAGGCAGTGAGCAGCAGAACACAACAAAAGGCACAAGAAAGAACTTCATAATTCTCATCTTGAACATTTGAGTTGTTCTTATGTTTTAAGAGTAATTCACAATTTAAACTTTAAAAAAATCATTTTTTCCACTTTTCATGCCTGCATGTTCTTCATCACAATGGGAACCTAATAGGAATGAATGGCTGCTCTGTGGGAGAGCATCAAGAGTGCATGGGGGAGGCTGTGGGGAGATGGACTGAATGCGTGGGGGGGAGTGGAATGGCAAGGAGCAGAGTGGGGGGGATGAAGGGAGGAGTGGTGACTGAATGAATCTCCAGCATACCTGGCGTGAGTGACTGAACTGCCAGCCCACCAGCCATGAGGAAGTCAACTGCCAGGCCACCAGCTGCAAGTGACTGAACTGCCAGCCCATCAGCCTTGGCTACACTGCCAGCCCACCAGCCCGAAGTAAGTGAACTGCCAGCCCACCAGCCATGACTCACTGAACTGCCAGCCCAATAATCCATTCAGTCCACCCTCTTCCCCTTCTCTCTCACAGAGTCTCTCACCTGTTTGGGGCACAATTTCTGGCAGTTTCTCAGCTGACAGCCTGCCAGGTCTGAGTGACTGTACTGCCAGGCCTCAGTGACTGAGCTGCCAGCCCAAGAATCCATTCGGCCCACAATGTCCATACTAGCCCTCTTGAAACCAGACCCTTCGGTCCACAACACCAATACTAGCGCAACAGAAAGCCCCCCCGCCCACAACCCCCACAGGCCAGCAATATTGGAATTGGTGGAGAGGTGGAATATTGCCTTGGGTGACCAACCCTCCCGTGTGATGCTGGAACCCAACGGGTCCCACAGTCTAGTGTAAAAGTATAATTGACATCTCCCCAGTTGTTGTTGTAAAGCATCAGTTGTTGTTGTTGCTCCTTTACAGGTGCACTCCCCTAAATCTACCATCAATTTACAGATGCCCTCCTAATTTAAAGGTGCCCTCCCCAAAATCCCCCTCCCATTTACAAGCCCTACCCCAAATCCACATTTACAGATGCCCTTCCCTATCCCCTCCCCCCTATTTCTAGGCACCCTCCCCTATATGTCGCCATCTAGCTAACATTATGCGTCCTGTAATTTTGTCGCTTTTTTGTCCCGAATTTTTGTCACCTTGGGCATTTTGAATTTTTGTGTCCTTTCACGTGCTGAATTTTCGTCACTTTTTGTGTGCTGAAATTTCTGAGCTTTTCGTGTGCTGAAGTTTCGGAGCTTTTCACGTCATGAATATTCCTTGCTTTTCACGTGCTGAATTTTCATCATTTTTTGCATGCTAAATTTTCGTCATTTTTCATGTGCTGAAACTTAGTCGCATTTCATGTTCTCAAATTTTGTCGCTTTATGCATCCTGTAATGCAGGAGATTGTTCCCGATGTTGGGGAATTCCAGAACAAGGGGTCACAGTTTAAGGATAAGGGGGAAGTCTTTTAGGACCGAGATGAGAAACAAAAAATAACACAGAGAGTGGTGAATCTGTGGAATTCTCTGCGACAGAAGGTAGTTGAGGCCAGTTTATTGGCTACATTTAAGAGGGAATTAGATGTAGCCCTTGTGGCTAAACGGATCAGGGGGTATGGAGAGAAGGCAGGTACAGGATCAGTTGGATGATCAGCCATGATCCTATCGAAGAGCCGAAATGCCTACTCCTGCACCTATTTTCTATGTTTCGTGTAATTTTGTCGCTATTCAGGTCCTGAATTTACATCGCTTTTGGCGTTATGAATTTTCGTCGCATTTTGCATCCTGAATTGTCGTCACTTTTTGTGTGCTAAACATTCGACGCTTTTAATGTGCTGAAACTTCTTCGCTGTTCATGTCCTGAATTTACATCGCTTTTGGTGTTTTGCATTTTCGTCGCACCTTGCGTCCTGAATTGTCGTCACTTTCTGTGTGATGAAATTTCGACGCTTTTCGTGTGCTGAAATTTTGTCGCTTTTCACGTGCTGAACTTTATTCACTTTTCACATCCTGAAGGCTCGTCTCTTTTTGTGTGCCAAAATTTGTCGCTTTTCGTGTCCTGAAATTTTGTTGCTTCATGCATCCTGAACATTTGTCACTTTTCGCATCCTGAATTTACGTCGCTTTTGGCATTTTCAATTTTCGACGCCTTTCGCATCCTGAATGTTTGTAGCTTTTCGCATACTGAATTTTTGTCACATTTTGCGTGCTGAATTTTTGTAGCTTTTTTGTTTGCTGAAATTCAGTTGTAACTCGTGTCCTGAAGTTTCGTCGCTTTTTGCATCCTGAATTTTTGTTGCATTTCATGTCCTGAAATGTAGTCGCTTTTCGCATCCTGAAATTGTTCCCTTTTGTGTTCTGAATTACATCGCATTTCACGGCCTCAATTTACGTCCCTTTTTGCGTGCTGAATTTTTGTCACTTTTCATGTGCTGAATTGTTGTTGCTTTTCACGTGCTGAATTTTCGTTGCTTTTCGCGTGCTGAAATATTGTCACTTATCTTGTTGTGCAATTTCGTAGCTTTATGCATCCTGAAATTTTGTCGCTTTCCACATTCTGAATTTATGTTGCTTTTAATGTTTTTTACTTTAGTCGCCTTTCGCATCCTGAATTTACGTCGCTTTTCGCATGCTGAATTTTTGTTGCTTTACACAAGATGAATTTTCGTTGCTTTTTGCGTGCTTCAATTTCATCGATTTTCATATACTGAATGCTCATCACTTTTTGCATCTTGAATTTTCATCATTTTTTGCATCCTGAAGATTCATTGCTTCTCGTGTGCTGAACTTTCATTGCTTTTCACATGCTGAATTTTCGTCTGATTTCCTGTGCCGAAATTTTGTAACCTATCGCGTCCTGCAATTTAGTCGCTTTATGCATCCTGAAATTTCATAGCTTTTCGTTTCCTGAAGTTTTGTCACTTTTCGCAAGCTGAAATATCATCGATTTCCATGTCCTGAAGTTTCATCGCTTTATGTGTCCTGAAGTTTCGTTGTCTTCATGTCCTGAAGGTTCGTTGTTTTCGCATCCTGAATGTTCATCTCTTTTCATTTGCTGAATTTATGTCGCTTTTTGCGTGCTTCATTTTCAACACTTTTCGCGTCCTGAAGTTTCTTTGCTTTCCGTCATGCTGAATTTTCGTCACTTTTCGCGTCCTGAACGTTCGTCGCTTTTTGCTTGGTGAATTTTCGTCACTTTTTGTGTGCTGAATTTTTGTCGCCTTTTGTGTGCTGAGGTTTTGTTGCATTTCATGTCATTAAATTTTGTCACTTTTTGCATCCTCAATTTTCTCCCTTTTCCTTCCTGAATTTTGTCGCTTTTTGCATCCAAAATTTTCCTTCATTTTAGCATTCTTGAATTTTCGTTCCTTACTGGGTCCTGAATTTTCATCCCTTTTTGCATCCTAAATGTTTGTCGCGTTTCACGTACTGTATTTTCATCACTTTTCTTGTGCTGAATTTTCATCACTTTTCGCGTGCTGAATTTTCATTGCTTTTCGCACCCTGAAAGTTCGTCACTGTCCGAGCGCTGAAGGTCCTCCACTTTTCGCGTGCTGAAATTTTGTTGCTATTCACATGCTGATTTTTCATTGCTTCACATCATGAAGGTTCATCGCTTTTCGCTTGCTGAATTTTTGTCACATTTTTGTCACATTTTTATCGCTTATATCGTTGTGCAATTTAGTTGCTTTATGCATCCTGAAATTTTATCGCTTTTTGTGTCCTGAATTTCTCGCTTTTGGCGTTTTGAATTTTCTTCGCCTTTCCCGTCCTGAATTTTTGTCACGTCTCGTGTGCTGAAATGTCGCATTTCGCGTACTGAAATTTCGTTGCTTTATGAGTCCTGAAACTTCGTTGTATTTCATTTCCTGAATTTACACTGCTTTTGGCGTTTTGATTTTCTTCACCTTTCGCGTCCTGAATTTTTGTCACTTTCCGTGTGCTGAATTTTTGTCACATTTCACGTGCTGAATTTTAGTCGCTTTTCACCTCTTGATTGTTAGTCACATTTCACGTGCTGAATTTTTGTTGCTTATATCGTCGTGCAATTTCGTCGCTTTATGCATCCTGAAATTTCATCGCTTTTCGCGTCCTGAATTATGTCATTTTTGGCGTTTTTAATTTTCATTGTCTTTCGCGTCCTGAAATTTCGTCTTTCACGTCCTGAAATTTTGTCGCTTTTTACGCCCTGAATTTACGTCGCTTTTCGTGTGCTGGATATTTGTCGCTTTTCGCATGCTGAATTTTCGTCGCTTTACACATGGCGAATTTTTGTCTTTTCCCGTGCTGAATTTTCGTCGCTTTTCGCCTCCTGAATTTTCGACGCTTTTTGCCTCCTGAATTTTCATCACTTTTTGCATCCTGAAGGTTTATCGCTTTTTGTGTGCTGAATTTTTGTCACTTTTCACATGCTGAATTTCCGTCACCTTTTGCGTGCTCAATTTTCGTCGCTTTTTGCCATCTGAATTTTCATCACCTTTTGCATCCTGAAAGTTCGTCGCTTTTCACATGCTGAATTTTTGTCACTTTTCGCATGCTGAATTTTCGTCACTTTTCGCATGCTGAATTTTCGTCGCTTTTTGTGTGCTGAAATTTTGTCACTTTTCATGTCCTGAATTTATGTTGCTTTTTGCGTGCTGAATTTATGATACTTTACACGTGCTGAATTTTCGTTCCTTTGTGTGGTCCAGAAATTTCGCCGCTGTTTGTGTCCTGAATTTTTGTCACATTTCATGTCCTGAAATTTCTGTCGCATTTTATGTCCTGAAATTTCGTCGCTTTTCGCGTCCTGAAAATTTTCCTTTTTCACATTGTGAATTATGTCGCTTTTCACGTCCTCGATTGTTTCTCATGTGCTGAAATGTTGATGCTTTTCACATCATGAAATTTTGTCGCTTTTCACATGCTGAATTTTCGTCGCTTTTCCTGTACTGAAATTTTGTCGCTTTTCAATTCCTGAATTTACGTTGCTTTTGGCATTTTGAATTTTCTTCACCTTTCGCGTCCGGAATATTTGTCACTTTTCGTGTGCTGAATTTTCATCGCATTCCACGTGCAGAATTTTAGTTATTTTTTGCGTCCTGAAGGTTCGTCACTTTTCACATGCTGAATTTGTCTCACTTCTTTTGTGTGCTGAAATGTCGTGTCCTTTAACGTCCTGAATTTCGTCGCTTTTCGTGTCCTAAATTTACGTTGCTTTTTGCGTGCTGAATTTTCGTCACTTTACGCGTGCTGAATTGTTGTCGCTTTTCGAATGCTGAATTTACGTCACTTTTTATGTCCTGAAATTTAGTCGCAATTGTTGTTCTGAAATTTCATCGCTTTTCGTGACCTGAAATGTTTCCTTTTCGCGTTCTGAATTATGTCAATTTTCACGCCCTCAATTTACAGTACTTCTCGTGTGCTGCATTTTTGTCACTTTCCTTATGCTGAATTTCGTCGACTGTCGCATCCTGAATTTTCGGCACTTTACACATGCTGAATTTTCATCGCTTTTTGCATCCTGGTTCGTCACTTTTCACGTGCTGAATTTTCATCGCTTTTCGCAGGCTGAATTTTCGTCACCTTTCGCGTTCTGTTTGTCGCCTTTCGCGTGCTGAAGTTTTGTCGCTTGATGCGTCCTGAAGTTTAGTCAGTTATGCGTCCTGAATTTATGATGTTTTTCGTGTGCTGAAATTTCGTCACTTTTCGCATCCTGAATGTTCATCACTTTTCATCGTCTGCTGACATTTCATCACATTATGCATCTTGAATTTTTGTCACTATTCATGTGCTGAATTTTTGTCCAGTATCACGCCCTGAAATGTTGTAGCTTTTCATGTGCTGAATTTTCATTGCTTTTCATAAGCTGTCATTTCATCACTATTCGCATCCTGAATTTTTGTCACTTTTCACGTGCTGAATTTTAGCCGTTTTTCATGTGCTGAAATTTCGTCACTTTCGCATGTTGAATTTTCGTTGCTTTTGGGTGCTGAAATGTTGTCGCTTTTCACATTCAGAAATATTGTAGCTTTTTACAAGCTGAATATTTGTCACTTTTCGTTTGCTGAAATTCCGTCACTTTTTGTGTCCTGAAATGTCATCGCTTTACGCGTCCTGAAAATTTGTCGCTCTTTGCATATTGAATTTACATTTCTTTTGCCGTTTTGAATTTTCGTCGCTTTTGCATCCTGAAATTTCATCGTATTTTGCATGCTGAATTTCCATCGCTTTTTGCATGCTGAATTTTCATCGCTTTTCGTGTGCTGAATTTTCGTCACTTTTCATGTCCTGAAAGTTCAGGCTTTTCATATCCTGAAATTTCGTTGTACTTCACATTCAGAATTTTTGTAACTTTTCATGTGCAGAATTTTCGTCGCACTTCACGTGCTGAATTTTAATCGCTTTTCACATCCTGAAGGTTTGTCACTTTCCGCCTACTGAATTTTTGTTGCTTATCTCGGTTGTGCAATTTCGTCGCTTTATGCATCCTGAAATTTCGTCACTTTTCACGTCCTGAATTTATGTCGCTTTTGGCGTTTTTAATTTTCGTCTTCTTTCGCGCCCTGAAATTGCTTCTCTCACATACTGAAATTTCATCGCTTTTTGCATCCTGAATTTACGTTGCTTTTCGTGTGCTGAATTTTTGTCGCTTTTTGCATGCTGAATTTTCGTCGTTTTATACATGATGAATTTTCATTACTTTTAGCGTGCTTCATTTTCGTCGCTTTTCGCGCCCTGAATTTTCATCACTTTTTGCATCCTGAAGGTTTGTCGCTTTTCGTGTGCTGAATTTTCGTTGCTTTTCACATGCTGAATTTTCGTCGCCTTTCCTGTGCCGAAACTTTGTCGCTTATCGGGTCCTGCAATTTTGTCGCTTTATGCATCCTGAAATGTCCTCGCTTTTTGCGGCCTGAAAGTTCATCACTTTTCGCAGGCTGAATTTTCATCGCTTTTCGCGGGCTGAATTTTCATCGCTTTCGCATCCTGAATTTTCATCACTTTTTGCGTCCTGAAGGTTTGCCGTTTTTTACATTTTTGTTGCTATTCCTGTGCTGAAATTTTGTCGCTTATCACATACTGAAATTTTGTCGCATTAAGAGTCCTGAAACTTTGTCGCTTTTCGTTTCCTGAATTTAGGTTGCTTTTGGCGTTTTGAATTTTCTTCGCCTTTATCGTCCTGAATTTTTGTCACTTTTCGTGTGCTGATATTCCATCACTTTTCATGTCCTGAAGTGTCGATGCTTTACATGTCCTGAAATTTCATCGCTTTTTCCATCTTGAATTTACATTTCTTTTGCCATTTTGAATTTTTGTCGCTTTCACATCCTGAATTTTCATCATATTTTGCATGCTGAATTTTCGTCGTTTTTTTATGTAAAAATTTTCGTCGCTTTTCGCGTGCAGAATTTTTGTCACTTTTCATGTCCTGAAAGTTCAGGCTTTTCACGTCCTGAAATATCGTTGCATTTTGCGTCCTGAATTTTTGTAACTTTTCGTGTGCAGAATTTTCATTGCACTCCATGTGCTGAATTTTAATTGCTTTTCGTGTCATGAAGGTTTGTCACTTTTCGCCTGCTGAGTTTTTATCGCTTATCTCGTTATGCAATTTCGTTGCTTTATGCATCCTGAAATTTCATCGCTTTTCACGTCCTAAATTTCGCGTCGCGTCACGTCGCTTTTGCCGTTTTTAATTTTCGTCGTCTATCACGTCCTGAAATTTCTTCATTCACATCCTGAAATTTCGTCGCTTTCCACGTGCTGAATTTTCGTTGCTTTACACATGATGAATTTTCGTTACTTTTCATGTGCTTCATTTTCGTTACTTTTCACGTCCTGAATTTTCATCACTTTTTGCATCATGAATGTTTGTCACTTTTCGTGTGCTGAATTTTCGTCGCTTTTGACAAGCTGGTTTTCGTCGCCTTTCCTGTGCTGAAATTTTGTCGCTTATCACGTCCTGCAATTTCGTCACTTTAAGTATCCTTAAATGTCGTCACTTTTCGCATCCTGAAGGTTCATCACTTTTCACGGGTTGAATTTTTATCACTTTTTGCATCCTGAAGGTTCGCCACTTTTCGCGTGCTGAATTTTCGTTGCTTTTCCTGTGCTGAAATGTTGTCACTTGTCGCGTACTGAAATGTTGACGCTTTAAGAGTCCTGAAACTTTGGTTTCCTGGTTTAGGTTGCTTTTAGCGTTTTGAATTTTCTTCACCTTTATCGTCCTGAATCTTTGTCACTTTTCGTGTGCTGAATTTTCATCGCATACACGTGCTGAATTTTAGTAGTTTTTCGTGTCTTGGTTTGTCACTTGTCGCGTGACCTTTAACATCTTGAAATTTTGTCGCTTTAAGCGTCCTGAAATGTTGTCGCTTTTCGTGTCCTGAATTAACGTTGCTTTTTGCGTGCTGAATTTTCGTCGCTTTCACATGCTGAATTTTCGACGCTTTTCGTGTGCAGAAATTTAGTCGCTTTTCACGTTCAGAAATGTTGAAGCTTTTCACGAGCTGAATTTTTGTAGCTTTTCATGTGCTGAAATGTTGGCACTTTGTTGTTTCCTGAAATTTTGTTGCTTCATCTATCTATATTAGTGAAAGACTGATCTTGACCACTTTTTGCCCACTGTGCTGCCATTTCCGAGAGAACGCCGCCACCTACGGCCGTTATTTTTGGCCACCTCGCTCAAAGACCCCCTCGCCGAGATCATTTTTCCCATCGATGGAAAATGAGATATTAATGTTTATAACAAATTCCCCATTTTCGCTGCTGGGACTATACAACCAGCAGAATGTCACGGCTCTCTGAGCTGCGAATAACACTGAACCTATCGGTTGTAAAGAGTTTGCAAATTTGTTTCTCTTGAGTTTAAAAAAACGTTTAAGCAAATTGTATTGTATTGGTTGTAAAGTGTTTGCAAATTTGTTTCTCTTGGGTTTTAAAAAAATGATCACACATTGTATTATATTGGTTGTAAAGTGTGTTGAAAATTTGTTTCGATTGGGTTTAAAAAAAATATTTACACATTGTAATGTATTGGTGGTAAAGTGTTTGCGAATTTCTTTCTCGTGGGTTTTAAAACGGTTGCAACAGTTTTCGGATGAATAAAGAGGGAATAAACATTTTATTAGATCAGAACTGTGTTTAATTTTAAAATTCTATGATTTTCGGTTGGTTGCAAGATAGCACCGATGTCATTTCCAGTTAGAGGCATGCTACCGCCGTTGACGTCATTTCTGGTTCATGGCAAGCGGCGGGATGGCGGAGAGTGCAGGCGCTGCTGAATAATTCACGAATTTACTTCTCTGTCTACCGTGAGTGTGTTTGTTAAGTGTTATTTTGGTTCAGCAGCTGCAGCAGCATGTGCAGCAGGCTTTAAAGATTCGTTTTACACACTGTATATTCAACACCTGAAGTTACTTGGCATTTTAGTATTGGGTGTGCGAATTTGAGTGAATGTGTGAGTCAGTGAATATGCGAGTGAGTGTGTGAATATGAGTGTGTGAGTGATCAACAAATAACAAATAGCACAAATAATACAGTCTTTCGTAGTTCAGAGCTTATTTGTTATGTTTAATAGCCTGATGGCTGTCAGGAAGAAGCTGTTCCTCAATGTAGATGTAACAATTTTCAATTTAATAAGTCGGACATGACTCCAGAAGACGGGCTTCAAGCTTGGTGGAAGAACTACACATTCTCGATTCAGAATACAAATCCAAGTGGCCGAGGATACATTCTGCAACATTAAGAACTCTAAGAACGGCACATTTCATGAGGTAAATGAAAGTCATTGTTTCTGATGAATGTCAGATGATTACGAGAGAAGGCTTTGAAGCGGTGGACAGATCTCTTCAAGATGTCTTCAGCAACACTAAGCCTTTTGGTTGAAAGATGAAGGGAAACGTCAAAGGCTTCCTGAAGGATGGAACATCGACCAAGAATGTTGTCATTACAAGCGTGCTTCGTTGATTAATGACTTCTGAGATAAATTCTCAGATTTTCTTTCTTAAAATTTGACAGCTGAATTTCTCTGTATTAAAATTATCTCTTTTTATCAACAGGAAATAGTCATCAAAAGGCAGTGAGCGGCAGAACACAACAAGAGACACAACAAGAACTAACTTAATAATTCTCATCTTTAACATTTAAATTGTTCTTATATTTTGAGAGTCATTCGCATTTTAAACTTTAATAAATCCTTTTGCACTTTTGATGCCTGTGTGTTCTTCGTCACAATGGGAGTGCATGGGGGGAGGTTGTGGGGAGATGCACTGAATGTGTGTGGGGGGGGGAATAGCAAGGAGCAGAGTGGGGGGGTGAAGGTAGGTGGGGTGACTGAGTGAACTTCCAGCGTACCAGGTGTGAGATACTGCACTGCCAGCCCACAAGCTGTGAGTAAGTGAACTGCCAGGCCACCAGCTGTGAGTAAGTGAACTGGCAGCCCACCAGCCGTAAGTAACTGAACTGCCAGCCCAAAAATACATTCGGCCCACAAACGCCATGCTAGCCATCTGGAAACCAGTACCTTCGGCCCGCAACACTCATACTAGCACAACAGAAAGTGCGCCCCCCCACTGGCCAGCAATATTGGAATTGGTGGAGAGATGGAGTATTGTGTTGTGTGACCAGCCCTCCCGTGTGAGGCTGGGACACAACGTGTCCCACTTAGTCTAGTATTAACTAAAATCCTATCTCATAGATTGAGTTTAGTGATTAACAAATTAATACACCCCGAAAAACGGTTTTATTCCAAAACGTTATTCATTTTACAATTTGAGACGACTATTTACTATTATATACTCATATAGAATTGCTAATTTGATTAGGTAGATTGGTCATATTTATTTTCGGTGATGAATGCCTGCTATCCCCATTATTAATCGCTCTTGTAATTGAACTATTAGCAGAAAATATTAGAACTCATCTTGAAATACACAGGTATAAAAGTAAAGATACAATGAATAAATCTTCTTATATGCGGATGATGTGTTAATATATATTACAAAGCCAGAAACTAGTATTCCAAACTTACTTAAATCTAAAAACTCAATTTGGTCAGTTTTCAGGATATATAATTAATTGGAATAAAAGCAAAATCATGCCAACAACGGAACTCAATTTACATACACTACAACAATCCCTTTCTAAATTTGTTAAGGAAAATTTAAATATTTAGGAATTTATGTAACTAAGACATATACTTCTTTATTCAAATCAAATTTCCCACCTTTACTGAATAAACTGAATAAGAATATTCAGTATTGGAAAAAACTTCACATTTCAATGCTATAAAAATGATCTTTTTGCCGCAATTACTGTACCTATTCCGATATATATCCCAAAATTATTAATTTTTAAAGTCGACTCCATTGTTACAAGTTTCATTTGGGATTATAAGAATCGTAGAATAAGCAAAGCACATTTATGTAAATCAAAGATTAATGGCTTTGCCTATGTTTTGTTTTATTTTTGGGCATTCCATATTAAAAATATGAATTTCTGGCTGGAAGAAATGGATCAGCAACCAGACTGGTTAAGGATGGAAAAGGAAATTTGTTTGCATTTTGAAATTGGTTCGATTATGTTTGCGCCCACAAAATTGCACAAAAAAACTTATAGGGAAAACCTATAATACATACTGGTATACGAATCTGGAAACAATTTAAAAATGCTTTAAAATTGGATAATATATCACTCTGTTTTCCCATTGTAAACAATCCTTTATTTAAACCTTCCATATTGGATAAAGGTTTCACACAATGGAAACATCACGGAATTAAAAAGATGGGACATCTTTATAAGAAAGGAATTTTTCTTTCATTTCCGGAATTACAACACATTTATGGACTACGCTCAAATAACTTGTTTAGATATCTACAACTTAGAGATTATGTTAAATCTAATACACAAGATTATAGGAGTAGGGAACTAGAAGTCCTTGATGAATATTTGAACAAATATCCCAATACAGAAAAATTAACAACATATTTATAATACCATCTTAGACAGCGAGGTCCCATTGATGGAATCATATAGACATACATGGGAAAATGAATTAGGCCAACTTATAACGAAAGATATTTGGGCCAATAGTCTACAATATATACATCAACGTTTGCTAAATGCCAGACATGCTTTAATACAATTTAAAGTTTTACACAGATTACACTACTCTAAAGTAAAACTAAATAGAATTTTCCAGCGATAAATATCAGCATCTAGAGGCTAACTTAACACATACTTTTGCAAATTGTATAAAAATCAAACATTTCTGGTTTGATATTTTAAAAATAATTTCTGAAGTTGTTAATATTAAATTGGACCCGGACTCAAAACTGATAATACTTGGAATATCAGAACAAAGTCTAGCACTCACAACAAGTCAAATACACTTTCTAGACTGCAGTATAATAACTGGGAAGAAATTAATATTAAAATTTTGGAAAGGGCCTATAACCCCCACAATTAAAATGTGGATTATGGAAATGTCGGAGACGCTACACCTGGAAAGAAACAGCATTGTCTTAATTGACAAACACAATTTTTTTTTAGAATATTGTCTTCTTTCATCGATTATTTGAAGGGGAAGATTGGCTCGGCACGGGAACCTAACTGAAACTTGAACTCAGGATTAGATGAAAAGTTATACTTTAAAATCTTCGAACCATCTTCAATTATGTATTATTATTAAATCATTCCATTCTTTCTTCTTTATCATGATATTTGTGTTTTTTTTTCCTTTATTCTTTCTTACATTCTATATATTAAAACAAAAGTAGAAGCAGAATGAAGCCACAAATGATAATATTAATAATGTATGATTGATACATATGAAATGTTTTTTACCATAATATCTATTTGCTTCTAATAAAAATAATTTAAATAATAAATACATTTATACTGTCCCTGACGTCCCTTGTCAGCCATGTTTGTCCCTGCAGGAGGGGTACACAAGGGGGTGGAGTGGAGAGATTTTGTGTTCAAGTGGGGGGGGGGGAGAATGGAGGGAGAGGGGAGAGTATGGGGAGGGAGGAGTGAGAGGAATGTAGATGTGCAGCTTTAAGGGACATTGGTCAGGTAGCATTTGGAGTATTGCATACAGTTCTGGTCATTCCATTACAGGACTGATGTGGAGGCTTTGGGGAAGGTGCAGAGATGGTTAACCAGATGGTTTAAAAACAAGGAATTGCAGATGCTGGTTTAGAAGAAGGGACACAAAATGCTGGAGTAACTCAGCGGGACAGGCAGCATCTCTGGAGAGAGGAATGGGTGACAGAAGAAGCGTTACCCATTCCTTCCATTATTTTGTGTTTACCTAAACAGCGCCTATCCACGTGGCGATGTGCCAGCAGGCTAGAGGAGCGGGCAAATGCCTTGCCACAGATAGGGGGGGTGAAGGGGCACTGGCCGGTGTAGACTCGCCAGTGATCCAGCAGGTAGTCAAGGTGGGTGAACTTGCCCTTACCACAGGACGGGCAGGGGAAGGAACGCTCCCCGCTGTGGGTATGCTGGTGCTGCCACAGGCTGGACATGCACGTGAAACCATTGCCACACTCAGCACACACAAAGGGTCTCTCTCCGGTGTGTATCCACTGGTGCTCCCACAGCCCCTTTGCTCTCTTGTCACAGTGGGAGCAGCTGCTCGCCGACGTGGGTCCGCCGGTGCAGCCGCAACCCCCACGAGCTGTCAAAATCCTCACCGCAGTACGGGCAGTCGTAGGGCTGGCCACTGGTGTGCATGCGCTGGTGAGACAGGGCGTGGGAGGACATGGCAAGGCGCTCTCCACACACTGGGCTGGGGAAGGGACGGTCGCTGGTGTGCACCCGCTGGTGGGACAGCAGATAGGTGGAGCGGGTGAAGTCCTTGCCACACTGGGTGCAGGTGTAGGGACGCTCGCCGGTGTGGGTGCGCTGGTGCAACAGCAGGGTGCCAGAGCGAGCGAAGCCCTTGCCGCACTGGGCGCAGGTGTAGGGGCGCTCGCCGGTGTGGGTGCGCTGGTGGTTCAGCAGGCTGCTGGATTGGGCGAATCCCTTGCCGCACAGAGCGCAGGTGTAGGGGCGTTCGCCGGTGTGGGTGCGATGGTGCGTCATCAGGTTGCTGGACTGGGTGAAGCCCTTGCCGCACTGGGCACAGGTGTATGGACGCTCGCCTGTGTGGGTGCGCTGGTGCTTCAAGAGGAAGCTGGTGTGGGTGAAGCCCTTGCCACAGTCCTTGCAGGTGTAAGGGCACTCGCCAGTGTGCACGCGCCTGTGCTGCTTCAGGTCCGTGGACAACATGAAGCCTTTGCCGCAGTCGGAACACATGAAGGGCCACTCACTGCTGTGCACCCACTGGTGCCGCCGCAGACCCGACATCCGGGAAAAGCTCTTTCCGCACATGGAGCAGCCATAGGGCTTCTCGCCCGTGTGCACCCGCTGGTGGATCTTCAGGGATTGCGCCACCTTGAAGCTCTTGCCGCAGTCGGAGCAGTTGAAGGGCCTCTCGCCAGAGTGCACGCGGTTGTGATGCAGCAGGTGGCTGGAGTTGTTGAAGCTCTTGCCGCATTCCGAGCAGTTGAAGGGACGTTCTCCCGTGTGCACCCGCCGGTGGATCTCCAGATCGCTCGGGAACCGCCAGGCCTTGCTACACACATCACACTGATAATGCTTCTCCTTGTTGTGCCCTGTCATGTGGTCCTCCACTGAAGCTCAACCCCTCGAAGCTCAGCCCGCACACCGAGCAGATGGGGTGGAGGCTCACCTGGCCGCCCTCAATGGCCGCTCACATCTCTGTCTCTCCGTCCACAGCAACGGCTCCTAAACCCTGTAGGAGCGGAACACAGAGGGTCAACAAACTGCCAAACAGGGCATTACTAGCACATATTAGGTGCATTTATGACCATTGACCATTGCTTATTGTCACACCTCGGTGTCCTCCAGTTCCTGTGGACTTCTGCTGCTGGATGTCTAGGATTTTGGTGCATGTGCATTATCATCATTCCTTAAAATGCTATGTACGACAGTGATCGCAACTTCTACTGAAGTGTGGATGGCCATTAGCTCGCTAGCTCATCCGCCCTTTGACAGGTCTTGTTTTTGGTCCTGCTGGGGTCTACAGCCCCCTCCTCACCTGGCAAACCAGGCGGGGGAGACGGTTTAGTCGCCGACTATCCAAGCATGGAGCAGGTTGCACGGGATTACATGGTACCCGTGGCGGGAGGAACTCCTCCCGTCCTGACCTGGTAATATGCTGATATAGAAAGTGCAATGGCCACAATGAGGTCGATTGGAAAATGGGGATTACCTCCTCAACATACAAGGTGTATATTTAATAGCCAGATCACATAATCTGAAGACCATTTTAGTGAATCTTGTCGTACATGCATTCCAGCTTTTGGGTTTTCGATGGGAGGAGACGGAACGGCGTGGGTATGAGAGGTCTTCAATTATATTGGCTGCCTTTCCAATGCAACGTGTATCATAGATGGAGTTGATTGGGAGGGGTGGGAGATTAGTTTAGGGTCAGGGTCATGAATAACTGTCATTTCTTATGGTACGTAGCAGAGTAGTTGCCACACTCAAGTTGTAATGCATTCCACTAGGACACGGTCTATCGTGCATCAGAATAAGTTAGGTAAAGTCACTGGGGGCATGCCGAACTTCGTTCGTCTTCTGGCGGTGTATGCTTTGACAACCAGATAGATGAACATATTATCTGGCTGCTATCACATTATTGTTTCGCATCTTGTGCGATTGCTTGCCATGTTTCACACAGTGTTTAAATAATCACAAAATGCATTAAATAATAGTGTCCTAGTGGAATGCATTACAACTTGAGGCCCACAGGAGCCATTGGAAGAGGAGGAGGGGGAGGAGCGACACCCGACCGGTAAGGTTTAAAATCAAGCGCGGGGCTTGTTTTTTCAGAGGCCCACAGGAGCCGTTGGACGAGGAGGAGGGGGAGGAGCGACACCCGACCGGTAAGGTTTAAAATCAAGCGCGGGGCTTGTTTTTACCTAAATCCATAACATTCCATTTGAGTTTTTTTTGAGGAAGCCGCTGATTGGTGGGAAGTGGACTAGGGTAAGCAGCTGATTGGCAGTCAGATTCCAGCAGTTTGTAGTGATTTTATATTGTGTTGATATTGTATCATGTGTAAGGGGGCAGTATGAAGGACAGGGCAGTGTACTGTTCTGGGTGTCAGATGTGGGAGGTCAGGGAATCTGATAGCCCTCCAGACATCCACATCTGCGCCAGGTGTGTTGAGGTGGGGCCCCAAAAGGACTGTGTTAGGAACCTGGAGCAGCAGCTCGATGACCTCCGTCTGGTCAGAGAGAGTGAGGAGGTAATAGAGAGGAGCAACAGGGAGGTAGTCACTCCCAGACCACAGGAGGCAGACAAGTGGGTCACAGTTAGGAAGGGCAAGGGGCAGAGGCAGGGGCTAGAGAGTACCCCTGTGACCGTACACCTGGAAAATAGGTACTCGGGTTTGAGTACGATTGGAGGGGACAGCCTAGCGGGGGGCAGCAACAGCGGCCGGGCCTCCGGCACGGAGACCGGCCCTGATGCTCAGAAAGGTAGCAAAAAGAGGAGGGCAATTGTAATAGGGGACTCTATAGTTAGGGGGTCGGATAGGCGATTCTGTGGACGCAGTCGGGAGACCCGGATGGTAGTTTGCCTCCCTGGTGCCAGGGTCTCGCATGTGTCAGAACGTGTCCAAAAGATTCTGATAAGGGAGGGAGAGGAGCCTGATGTTGTGGTACACATAGGTACCAATGACATAGGCAGAAAAGGTGACGAGGTCCTGAAGGGAGAATTTAGGGAGTTGGTGGGGAAAGTTAAGGAGAAGGACCAAAAGGGTAACGATTTCAGGATTACTGCCTGTGCCGCGTGACAGTGAGAGTAGGAATGAAATGAGGTGGAGGATAAATGCGTGGCTGAGGGACTGGTGCAGTGGACAGGGATTCAAGTTTCTTGATCACTGGGACCTCTTTTGGGGAAGGCATGATCTGTACACAAAGGACGGGTTGCACTTGAACCCGAGGGGGACCAACATCCCGGCAGGGAGATTTGCAACGGCTACTGGGGAGACTTTAAACTAGAAAGGCTGGGGGGAGGGACTCGGGTAGAGGGGGCTAGGGGTCAGGGTGTGGGGCAAGAGACAGAGAAGGGAAGCACTCGGACCCAAAATGTAGGCGAGAAAGATGAAAAAGATAATAGACAGAGAATAAGGTACGGTGGGTTTCTACTAGAATTGTAAGTAAGGTGGATGAACTTAGAGCCTGGATTTACACCTCGAAATATGATGTTGTGGCAATCAGTGAAACATGGTTGCAGGAGGGCTGTGATTGGAAACTAAATATTCCAGGATTTCGTTGCTTCAGGTGTGATAGAATTGGAGGGACCAGAGGGGGACGTGTTGCATTGCTTGTCAGAGAAGATTTTACAGCAGTGCTCTGGCAGGATAAATTAGAGGGCTCGTCTAGGGAGGCTATTTGGGTGGAACTGAGAAGTGGGAACGGTGTAGCAACACCTTTAGGGGTGTATTATAGGCCGCCAAATGGGGATCAAAAATTGGAAGAGCAAATATGTAAGGAGATAGCAGATGTTAGTAGTAAGCACAAGGTAGTGATTGTGGGAGATTTCAATTTTCCAAAAATAGACTGGGAAACACATTCTGTAAATGGGCTGGATGGTTTGGAGTTTGTAAAATGTGTGCAGTATAGTTTTTTTGCAGCAGTACATAGAGGTATCGACCAGAGAATGAGGCTGGACCTCCTGTTAGGAAATGAGGCAGGTCAGGTGACGGAGGTATGTGAGCACTTCGGGACCAGTGATCACAATACCATTAGTTTCAATATAATTATGGAGAGAGTCAGAACTGAACGTAGGGTGGAGATTTTTGATTGGAGAAAGGCTAACTTTGAGGGAATGCGTAAGGATTTTAAAGGAGTGAATTGGGACACTTTGTTTCATGGGAAGGATGCAGAAGAGAAATGGAGGACATTTAAAGGGGAAATTGTAAGAGTACAGAATCTTTATGTCCCTGTTAGGTTGAAAGGAAATAGTAAAAATTGGAAAGAGCCATGGTTTTCAAGGGAAATTGGACACTTGGAGATGGGGGAGATATTGAACAATTTCTTTTCTTCGGTATTCACTAAGGAGAAGGATATTGAACTCTGTGAGTTAAGGGGAAAAAGTAGGATAGCTATGGAAACTATGAGATTCAAAGAGGAGGAAGTACTGACACTTTTGAAAAATATAAAAGTGGATAAGTCTCCAGGTCCTAACAGGATATTCCCTAGGACATTGAGGGAAGTTAGTGTAGAAATAGCAGGAGCTAAGACAGAAATATTTCAAATGTCATTAGAAACGGGAATAGTGCCGGATGGTTGGCGTACTGCGCATGTTGTTCCATTGTTTAAAAAGGGTTCAAAGAATAAACCTAGCAATTATAGACCTATTAGTTTGACGTCAGTGGTGGGCAAATTAATGGAAAGGATACTTAGAGATAATATATATAAGCATCTGGATAAACAGGGTCTGATCAGGAACAGTCAACATGGATTTGTGCCTGGAAGGTCATGTTTGACAAACCTTCTTGAATTTTTTGAAGCGGTAACTAGGGAAATTGATGATGGTAAAGCAATGGATGTTTTCTATATGGATTTCAGTAAGGCCTTTGACAAGGTTCCCCATGGAAGGTTGGTTAAGAAGGTTCAATCTTTGGGTGTTAATGGCAGAGTAGCAAGATGGATTCAACAGTGGCTGAATGGGAGATGTCAGAGAGTAATGGTGGATGGCTGTTTGTCAGGTTGGAAGCCGGTGACCAGTGGGGTGCCTCAGGGATCTGTGTTGGGTCCACTGTTGTTTGTCATGTACATCAATGATCTGGATGATGGGGTGGAAAATTGGATAAGTAACTATGCAGATGATACTAAGATAGGTGGTGTTGTGGATAATGAAGTAGATTTTCAAAGTCTACAGAGAGATTTGGGCCATTTGGAAAAGTGGGCTGAAAGATGGCAGATGGAGTTTAATGCTGTTAAGTGTGAAGTGCTACATCTTGGCAGGACAAATCAAAATAGGACGTACATGGTAAATGGTAGGGAATTGAGGAATGCTGTGGAACAGAGGGATCTAGGAATAACTGTGCATAGTTCCCTGAAGGTGGAATCGCATGTAGATAGGGTGGTAAAGAAAGCCTTTGGTGTGCTGGCCTTTATAAATCAGAGCATTGAATATAGGAGTAGGGAAGTAATGTTAAAATTGTACAAGGCATTGGTAAGACCAATTCTGGAGTATGGTGTACAATTTTGGTCGCCTAATTATAGGAAGGATGTCAACAAAATAGAGAGAGTACAGATGAGATTTAGTAGAATGTTGTCAGGGTTCCAGCAACTATGTTACAGAGAAAGGTTGAACAAGTTAGATCTTTATTCTTTGGAGCGCAGAAGGTTAAGGGGGGACTTGATTGAGGTCTTTAAAATGATGAAAGGAATAGACAGAGTTCACGTGGAGACGTTTTTCCCATTGCGGGTAGGGAAGATTCAAACAAGAAGGCATGACATGAGCATTAAGGGACAGATGTTTAGGGGTAACATGAGGGGGAACTTCTTTACTCAGAGGGTGGTGACTGTGTGGAATGAGCTTCCAGCAGAAGTGGTGGAGGCAGGATCGATTTTAACATTTAAAAGTAAAGTGGATAGGTATATGGACGTGAAGGGAATGGAGGGGTATGGTCTGAGTGCAGATAGATGGGACTAGGGGAAAACAAATGGTCGGCACGGACTGGAAGGGCCGAAAGGACCTGTTTCCGTGCTGTAATTGTTATATGGTTATATGGTTATATGGTTAATGAAAATGCAGGAAACTGGCAGCATCTGGTCAGAGATACAGTGGAAGACCCAAGGGCAGAACTGCGACTGTCCACAGATGCTATCTGACCTGCTGAGTATATCCAGAATTTAGTGTTTTTATTTCAGATTTCAAACATCTACAGCTGTATATGAATTAACAATATTAACTCACCGCAGCAGATGTCCTGCTATAACAAAAACACAATTTTAAATGTCATGTTCCACCCCCACTACCTGTTATTACAATATTTTACCTCTATATTCAGCTGCTTACAAAACCTATTACATACAGCATATCCCCAAGGTTTAAGAATGCCCCACTCTAACATACTACAAAAATGACAAACATTGTAAATATAAAGAAAGATTTGTGTGGCTATTTTTAAAATCATGAATGAAGGATGTGCACAAAATTACAAGATCTCCATGTAGAATATTTCTTGGAACAGAAGCATCAAATACCATCTATATAGAGGAGATGGGAAAAACACCCCATTGAAAACAAAAAGCTATGGTATACATCTGTAACACAAGAACCAAATAACAAGCGCAGGAGTAGACCACCTGGCACCTCGTGTCTGCCCTGCATTCCAAATGCCTTTTAGCTGATCTACCCAAAGACCCAATTCATCATATGTGCCACATCCTCGAAGCATTCAGATCCCCTGATCACTGTATCATTATTCCAGACCAAACAAGGTCAATCCACAACATCCACGCCTCATCTGATTGGAGGCGTCAACTCACAGAGAAAGGGAAGTAACACCATCGGATGGGGAATTACTGCCACACTCTGCTGGCCCTCTTCTAAACACAACCCTGCCATCCAGAACGAAAGCTTCCACACCACCATGATACTCACTAGCTGGAAAGAGAAATAAACCATTTCATGGGCCAACAGCAAACTCTATTGGAAACTATGATCCCCACTGTCCCAATGGCACATCCCTGGAGTTCCCATTCCAGAATAGGATTATATCCCAGGCCTGGACTCTGCAGGGTCTCCATGATGTCAGGTAATATCTGCAGTACCACCACCAGTCCCACTTCACAGGATAATCATCCGTCTAATCTCTACAGCATGCTGCCCAAACCTGCCCAAAGGTTAATCGGACGGCGTTACCGGGAGAGAGCTGGAGACGTCAGGCGCTAGGAGTGGCCCAGTAGGAGGGTGAACTGGTTTCATGCCTCAGAGGCCCACAGGAGCCGTTGGAAGTGAAGGAGGGGGAGGAGCGACACCCGACCGGTAAGGTTTAAAATCGAGCGCGGGGCTTGTTTTTGCAGAGGCCCACAGGAGCCGTTGGAAGAAGAGGAGGAGGGGGAGGAGCGACACCCGACCGGTAAGGTTTAAAATCTAGCGCGGGGCTTGTTTTTGCAGAAGTGGGTTTTTTTTGAGGAAGCCGCTGATTGGTGGAAGAGGACCCGAGGAAGCAGCTGATTGGGTGCAACCCCGGGTTTACTATTTTACATTTCTGCCTTCTGGGAGTGAGGGATTCTGGGAGTTAGGGATTCAGTATTTAGTAGTAAAGTTTAAAGAATAAGTTTTTGTGTTTTTTTTTAGTAATTTGGGAGTAAGGTATGGCAGTAGAGATTGGCCCCATGGTTTGTTCAGCCTGCAACATGTGGGAGATCAGGGAGATGGTCGGTGTCCTTGGTGACTACGTTTACAGGAAGTGTGTCCAGCTGCAGCTCCTGGCAGACCGCATTGAACGATTGGAACTGCGGCTGGATTCATACTGGAGCATCCACGATGCGGAGAAAGTTGTGGATAGCACGTACAGTGAGTTGGTCGCACCGCAGGCAAAAGGTAGGAGGACAAGAAGGGAACGGGTGGCCAATAGCCAGCAAAGCAGTAGGCAGGTAGTGCAGGAGTCCCCTGCGGTCATCTCCCTCCTAAACAGGTATACCATTTTGGATACTGTTGAGGGAGATGGCTCATCAGGGGAATGCAGCAGCAGCCAGGTTCATGGCACCATGGGTGGCTCTGCAGCACATGAGGGGGGAAAAAAGAGGGGAAGAGCAATAGTAATAGGGGATTCAATTGTCAGGGGAATAGATAGGCGTTTCTGCGGCCGCAAACGAGACTCGAGGATGGTATGTTGCCTCCCTGGTGCAAAGGTCAGGGATGTCACTGAACGGCTGCAGAACATTCTGGAGGGGGAGGGTGAACAGCCAGTTGTCGTGGTGCATGTTGGCACCAACGATATAGGTAAAAAAAGGGATGAGGTCCTACAAGGTGAATTTAGGGAGCTAGGAGATAAACTTAAAAGTAGGACCTCAAAGGTAGTAATCTCCGGATTACTACCAGTACCACGGGCCAGTCAGAGTAGAAATAGGAGGATAATGCAAATGAATACGTGGCTTGAAAAGTGGTGCAAGGGGGAGGGATTCAAATTTTTAGGGCACTGGGACCAGTTCTGGGGGAGGTGGGACCGGTACAAACAGGACGGTTTGCACCTGGAATGGAATGGAACCAATGTTCTTGGGGCAGTGTTTGCTAGTGCTGTCGGGGAGGATTTAAACTAATGTGGCAGGGGGATGGGTACAAGAGCAGAGAGGCAGGAGGGTGTAAAATGAGGGTAGAAGTATTAGGTAGCAAGGTGAAAGGTAAAAGTGGCAGGCAGACAAAACCAGGGCAAAAATCAAAAAGGGCCAATTGTATAAGGGGTAAATGCGTTGTAAAGACAAGCCTGAAGGCTTTGTGTCTCAATGCAAGGAGTATTCGTAATAAGGTGGACGAGTTGAACGTGCAGATAGATATTAATGATTATGATATAGTTGGGATCACGGAGACATGGCTCCAGGGTGACGTAGGCTGGGAGCTGAACATCCAGGGATATTCAATATTCAGGAGGGATAGAGAGAAAGGAAAAGGAGGTGGGGTAGCGTTGCTGGTTAGAGAGGAGATTAAAGCAATGGAAAGGAAGGACATTAGCTTGGAGGATGTGGAATCGGTATGGGTAGAGCTACAAAACACTAAGGGGCAGAAAACGCTGGTGGGTGTTGTGTACAGGCCACCTAACAGTAGCAGAGAAGTTGGGGATGGTATCAAACAGGAAATTAGAAATGCGTGCGACAAAGGCAAAACAGTTATAATGGGTGACTTCAATCTACATATAGATTGGGTTAATCAAATTGGCAGGGGTGCTGAGGAAGAGGATTTTTTGGAATGTATGCGGGATAGTTATCTAAATCAACATGTAGAGGAACCAACGAGAGAGCAGGCTATTTTAGACTGGGTTTTGAGTAATGAGGAAGGGGTAATTAGCCGTCTTGTTCTACGTGCCCCCTTGGGCAAGAGTGACCATAATATGGTTGAGTTCTTCATTAGGATGGAGAGTGACAGTGTTAATTCAGAAACAATGGTTTCTGAACTTAAAGAAAGGTAACTTTGAGGGTATGAGACGTGAATTGGCCAAGATTGACTGGCAATTAATTCTAAAAGGGTTGACGGTGGATATACAATGGAAGACATTTAAAGACTGCATGGATGAACTACAAAAATTGTTCATCCCAGTTTGGCAAAAGAATAAATTGGGGAAGGTAGTGCATCCGTGGATAACAAGGGAAATCAGGGATAGTATCAAAGCAAAGGATGATGCGTACAAAGTAGCCAGAAAAAAGCAGCATACCAGAGGACTGGGAGAAATTCACAGACCAGCAGAGGAGGACAAAGGGCTTAATTAGGAAAGGAAAAATAGATTATGAAAGAAAACTGGCAGGGAACATAAAAACTGACTGCAAAAGTTTTTATAGATATGTGAAGAGAAAGAGGTTAGTTAAAACAAATGTAGGTCCCTTGCAGTCAGAAACAGGTGAGTTGATCATGGGGAACAAGGATATGGCGGACCAATTGAATAACTACTTTGGTTCCGTCTTCACTAAGGAAGACATAAATAATCTGCCTGAAATAGCAGGGGACTGTGGGTCAAAGGAGGAATTGAGTGAAATCCAGGTCAGTCGGGAAGTGGTGTTGGGTAAATTGAATAGATTAAAGGCCGATAAATCCCCAGGGCCAGATAGGCTGCATCCCAGAGTACTTAAGGAAGTAGCTCAGGAAATAGTGGATGCATTAGTGATAATCTTTCAAAACTCTTTAGATTCTGGAGTAGTTCCTGAGGATTGGCGGGTAGCAAATGTAACCCCTCTTTTTAAGAAGGGAGGGAGAGAGAAAACGGGGAATTACAGACCAGTTAGTCTAACATCGGTAGTGGGGAAACTGCTAGAGTCAGTTATTAAAGATGGGATAGCAGCACATTTGGAAAGTGGTGAAATCATTGGACAAAGTCAGCATGGATTTACAAAAGGTAAATCATGTCTGACGAATCTTGTGGAATTTTTCGAGGATGTAACTAGTAGCGTGGATAAGGGAGAACCAGTGGATGTGGTATATCTGGACTTTCAGAAGGCTTTCGACAAGGTCCCACATAAGAGATTAGTATACAAACTTAAAGCATACGGTATTAGGGGTTCAGTATTGATGTGGATAGAGAACTGGCTGGCAAACAGGAAGCAAAGAGTAGGAGTAAAACGGGTCCTTTTCACAATGGCAGGCAGTAACTAGTGGGGTACCGCAGGGCTCAGTGCTGGGACCCCAGCTATTTACAATATATATTAATGATCTGGATGAGGGAATTGAAGGCAATATCTCCAAGTTTGCGGATGACACCAAGCTGGGGGGCAGTGTTCGCTGTGAGGAGGATGCTAGGAGACTGCAAGGTGACTTGGATAGGCTGGGTGAGTGGGCAAATGTTTGGCAGATGCAGTATAATGTGGATAAATGTGAGGTTATCCACTTTGGTGGCAAAAACAGGAAAGCAGACTATTATTTAAATGGTGGCCGATTAGGAAAAGGGGAGATGCAGCGAGACCTGGGTGTCATGGTACACCAGTCATTGAAAGTAGGCATGCAGGTGCAGCAGGCAGTGAAAAAAGCGAATGGTATGTTAGCTTTCACAGCATAAGGATTTGAGTACAGGAGCAGGGAGGTTCTACTTCAGTTGTACAGGGTCTTGTTGAGACCACACCTGGAGTATTGCGTGCAGTTTTGGTCTCCAAATCTGAGGAAGGACATTATTGCCATAGAGGGAGTGCAGAGAAGGTTCACCAGACTGATTCCTGGGATGTCAGGACTGTCTTATGAAGAAAGACTGGATAGACTCGGTTTATACTCTCTGGAATTTAGGAGATTAAGAGGGGATCTTATAGAAACTTACAAAATTCTTAAGGGGTTGGACAGGCTAGATGCAGGAAGATTGTTCCCGATGTTGGGGAAGTCCAGGACAAGGGGTCACAGCTTAAGGATAAGGGGGAAATCCTTTAAGACCGAGATGAGAAAGACTTTTTTCACACAGAGAGTGGTGAGTCTCTGGAACTCTCTGCCACAGAGGGTAGTTGAGGCCAGTTCATTGGCTATATTTAAGAGTGAGTTGGATGTGGCCCTTGTGGCTAAGGGGATCAGAGGGTATGGAGAGAAGGCAGGTACGGGATACTGAGTTGGATGATCAGCCATGATCATATTGAATGGCGGTGCAGGCTCGAAGGGCTGAATGGCCTACTCCTGCACCTAATTTCTATGTTTCTATATGTCTACAGCACCTTCAAGGTAGGTGGAGGCACCCCAAGGGACACAAAGATGGGCGAGGAGAGGGAGGTCGGATCACAGGAACGGCACCAGGACATCGAGCTCGCGGGCGGACCGAATTTGGACTTTGAAAATGGCGATGCCTGCATGTGTAATATGTGCTTTAATAATTTCACTGTACATTTACATATTGAACTACTGAACTGTTGACCGAACATCTGTTCCTCTCAGCACTCAGCTCTCCAACTGATTCATCCTCAACAAACAGGGATTATCCTGCTCTCTTACAGACATACTCTATTATCATAGCTGAAAGATACAATTCTGCATTAAATGGTACTACTTCTGGCCCTGAGCCATCCCAACTGTGGACAGGTGATCTCTCCCTACCTTTAAACAACCTCTAGCATCTAAAGCAAACGTATTTGTTTATCTTACTATTGTGTGTGATCTGGCCAAGTACAAATGACTACCATTTGTTACCAGTGTAATAAAGACAATGTGCATTTACTTTATTGATTAAAATAGTGAATGCAGAAAACAGTGGAAGTGCAATGTTGGATGATCCATTATCAGAACTGGGACTGTAATCAAATGCTGCTCAAACTGCTGAGTGTTTCCAGTATGTTTCTCTTTTTCATTCAGATCTTCTGGAATAGCAATATTAAAAAAACAATTCCATGCCCAAAAAAACGGTTGTGAAAGTCACATGTCATCCTACAGTGGTCAATAGATTTGTGCAAATTTCATATTTCCACTCACATACCCAATAGTCCCAACTCATCTGAATAATGAAATGAGAACTGACATGTACAAAATGCATTCTGTGTTGCAAATCCGAAATCCTCACAGTATCCTTTGCTTTTACTATCACTCTGCTGCAACTTCTCCTGGGATCACTGTCCCTCGGCCTACTCAAAATAAATGTTAACGCATGTAGTACATCCATCAAGGAGAATGCTTACCTTGGTCAGGCTCAAATTGGTGTATTGTGGAACGCATGGGATCCTTTCAACAGCAACAACAAGATCACCCTGGAGAAAGTACAACGCCGAGCAGCCCGCTTTGTATGTAATGACCACAAGCGCAAATCAAGCGTGAATGATATGCTGACTTCTCTCGGATGGGATACCCCAGAGCTCCGCAGAGTCAGGCTAACATTGCAATTTACAGGGAAACTCACAAAATCTCACCGTCATATCTCACGTCATCCTAGACCACCAACTGCCATGAAACAAGACAAAATAACGGGCCCTACATCATCAACTGGCTAAATTTCAATAAACGTTGCTACCAATATTCCCTTTACGCAAGGACAATAAAGGAATGGAATATGTTACCACCCAACACACACACTGCCCCGATCTTAAGTCATTTAAAAAGGGGATTGAGTAACTAGATCTCCTCAACTTGGTGAAAAAGGCCCAGTTCAAAATGTAATCACTACTCTACTCACTCCGACCTGCGCCAGATAACCACTGATGAGCTGTTTGCACAGTAATCAACTAGAAGCAGAACCAGTCTTATCTGTGAGTGAGCACAGAGTGAAAATTATGTGCAACTCTCCTTACAAGAGGCTCAGAAAAGCCTTTACTCTGGCAATTAAGGACATTTTATCAGCAAAAATATCTGAAAGTGGAAATTGCAAGCTGACGGTTTCATTATGAAATAATTCCCTGAAGATTGAGCCATTTAATAAGTGTAAAACAAACTGGGACATTTGCTTTGACTCCAGCAGACTGCTCAGCTCATTGAACACATCAAGTGTTGGTTACAACTTTATACAAGTGTGTGTGTGTGTGTGTGTGTGTGATGGATGTGCAGCATGAATCTCCAGCAACACATCCAATGACAAAACGCAGCAGCAGCAGCAGCTGTTGCTCAACATGACTTTTCTGCTTCAAACTATCACTGGGTCACATTTACTCACAACAATAAATTCAATGTGGTACACAAAAAGCTGGATAAAGGGAACAAGCCATTGTAAGCTGTTTGTGGTGTGAAAATGAGAAGCTGGTGCGACTGGGGTGGGGGAGGGAGATAGAGATAGAGGGAATGCCAGGGCCCGAGGGCTGAGGGAGAGGTGGGAAGGGGAGGAGACAGCAAGGGTTAACAGAATTGAGAAAATTCAATATTCAAGCCCAAAGGATGCAGACTCCCCAAGCGGAATATGAGGTGCTGTTCCTCCAACTTGCGGTGTTGCTCACTCTGGCCGTGGAGGAGGCCCAGGACCGAGAGGTCGGATGTGGAATGGGAGGGGGAGTTGAAGTGCTGAGCCACCGGGAGGTCGGGTTGGTTATTGCGGACCAAATAAATTCAATGTGCTGCTGACAGACAAGAGCGAATCACATTCAATGGGGGAATTTAACCCAAGTCTCTCCCCAAGATTAGAGCCGTCCACTGGGGAGCGGCGGACAAAATATTCACCGATGGATGGATGGATGTCAACCTGCTGTCCCCGCCCCCGGCCCCGAGTCTCCCCGCCCGCCCGGACAGCCGTAGTTAAAATGGCCGCCTATAGCTTCACACCCATTGGCTTCAATGGGAGACTGCCAGTATTAAAAGATGGCCGTCTATGGTTTCACTCCAATTGGCTTCAATAGGATACTGCCAGTATGAAAGATGGCCGCCTATAGCTTCACCCCTTCAGAGAAACTGCCAGTATAAAAGATGGTCGCCTATAGCTTCACTCCTTCATAGAAACTAGGTGCAGGAGCAGGCCATTCGGCCCTTTGAGCCTGCACCTCCATTCAATATGATCATGGCTGATCATCCAATTCGATCACGAGCTTCGATGCTGCTGCACCCGCTGAGTTTCTCCAGCGTTTTGTGTACCCTAGCTTCACTCCTATTGACTTCAATGGGAGACTGCCAGTATTAAAGATGGCGACAGCGGGCGGGCGGGCGCGGGGTTGGCGGTTGGTGCACGAGCGCGGGAACAAGATGAAGATAAACCGGCGCCGGACCCCGGGCCCTGGTGAGAGAGAAGAGATAGAGAGAGAGACAGAGAGAGGAGAGAGATAGAGGGGGGAGAGAGAGATAGACAGGGAGAGAGTGAGACACAATGAGAGAGGCAGTAGGAGAGAGGGATAGATAGAGACACACACAGAGAGAGAAAGAGAGAGAGAGAGAGAGAGAGAGAGTTTATTGTCATGTGTCAAGCAATTAAATTCTTGCTTTGCGCAGCACAACAAGATATTGTGATAAATACCGATCAGATCAGTGTGTCCATATACCATAGAATATATATATATATATATATATATATATATATATATATATATATATATATATATATATAATATATATATATATTGTGAGATACCCTTTGTGCTCACAATTAATGCTCAAAGACTAAATCTTGGAAGCAAGAGTTCTTATTTACGAGTCTGCAGACCGGGTGCCTCTCCAAATCGAGACACACCGAAGCCAAGAGAGATCATCCCCCTTTATACACAAAATTTACATTCAACCTCCCCTCGGATCCTTTCTCCAATCAGGGTCGGAGGTGCACAATCTGTAGGTACCATCCCACCGTACATCCCCTGCACCTCCCATATCATACATTGCATGTTCAAACATGTTCATGGTAATGAGCAGTTTCTTGACCAGGGGTGTGTTGTAATATTCATTTATTCTATTAAGCATGCTCAGTTTGCTCATGACCTAACCTAGTTTCACTCACCTCCTAGTGAACCCTTTCAGTTTTCCTATATCAGTACTAAAGCTAAGCTATAGTGACAAGGGTCCCATCCATCACTCCTTTCCACTGATAGGGATTTCTCTACATCACCCCCCCTTCTCTAACTATACAAAGCTATCTCTTCTTACTCAAGGCCTCAAGGATGGGTCTGGCAATTTTCAGACACTGCTGTCAGAATCTCCTCTCCAGCCCCTCTCTGTTTGAATTCTCTTTAAAACTCCTTTCTTTAATAGGGTTTAATCACTTTGTCCCTCACAATCCTCCCTTTTTTCTTTTGCTACGCATACACTGATTAAACCCTCATTTTAAGTTCCTTCAATTCGAACTGACGTAACATCGTCCTAACCTTCTCCTCCTGTAAATCATAAACTTCCCCTGGCCGCATTATCATTATTTTCTGTATTTCCCCTTTCTCTCCCATAGGCATGACTACAGCCTGCATCTGACTTATACTTCTGGTAATAAGTTCCCTAAAACAAGGGATACAACAGGGGATAAAGATCAGTCCAGCCACTGCACATAGAAACACAAGTCCCACCGTTCTCCACCATGTTCCTCCGAGGATAGAATCCCACCATTGGGTTCCCATAATCGAATTCCACTTTTGTATTGGAACATGCGCCAATTTCCGGATCCCTTCTGATATGTCCATCACTGCCTGTCCATTATCATCGATGTTCAAACAGCAATTAGAGAGGTTGAATTTCCCGCATACCCCTCCTTCTTCTGCCAGAAGGTAATCTAGGGCTAACCTGTTCTGGTATATTGCTGTTCTCATCTGCGTCTGCTGCTTTGCCAGCATCTCCAGCGCCCCCGCAGTTTGGTTGGTAATTACCTCCAGTACTGCCTGTAGCCTTATGATCCAGTTTAACATATATACTGGTGTTCGGTAGCCCCAGGATCCATCTTGTGCCCAAGTGGCTGGTCCGTAGTATGAGATGATTCTTGCTGGTGGCCACTCATCATCTTCCCATTCTCCAATGTCTATTTTCCTCTTTTTCCGATATAGGTCATCAAATACAGGTGTTCCTAACGACTGGCCTTCTTTGGGGTTTAACAGGAAGAATCCAGGTTGTGCCAGTCCAATAAAACAAGTCCCACTCCAATTCATCGGTAACACCGAGTATGCCTTGTATCCGCATATCCATAACAGTTCTTCAGGGGCCGGTCCACTAGAGGCAACCTTGTTCCATATATCTCGCAATACTGGGATCCCCTGATAAGGGTTATTCCCGGTGCAGTTCCATAGTCCGGCTGATTCCACTCCATCAATCTCCATCCGGATAGCGCAGTTTTTCCCATATTTCTTAGTTAGATACCATTTAGGCTCCTCTGGCCACCACACTCGGGACTGATTTGGCCACTGGGTGACGATGCGCTGGCAGGGGCTGCTGCCTACTAGGACGGCATCCTTTGCCCAGGGCCTAGCGATACACTCAGTCCCGACCGGAGCATCTGTCTGGACCCATACCTGGGGATCTCGGTCTTGTCCAGCTGTCAGGTTCCACCCCATCAGATCCCATATTTCAACAATGGATCCTCTCCACGGCCAACGTGAATTATCAGTGGTCCTCCGCAGACCCAACAGTTAGTCACATTCAGGGTCCCAGCTATCCGGGTGGCCAAGTCCACAAACAGGTTTTTTTCTCCTTCAGGGATCTCGATCTGCTTCTTGATTTCTTCGTACAGTGTCTGGTGCACTTGAGGCTGAGTATGTGGGGGAGGGGAGGCTTCGTGACTACTACCTTAGTAATCTCTTTCACTACTTCCTCCTTCGTCTTATCTATTGCCCCGTTTTATGATCTGAGAAGGGAAAACTAACTGTACACAAACCCATCTCTCTCCCCTTGGGCAGGTAACAGCCCCAAACTTCCCTATATACCCCCTATTGCCTGCCATCAAATACTCCTTTCCCCCCTCTTTTACAAATGATTCTAGTCTTTCGGTCATGGCATACTTTGTTCACATGGGAATGATAGGTAAATGATCTGGTTATTACCCCTCTGTATTGAATAGGATGATAACATTTATCACAATTATTATAATACCTTTTACAACAATTACATACAAAGCAAACAATACCACGACTGCTCCTTTCATACTGTCAGTTATACATTCAATGCTTTTCTTTTTTAAAATTACTGTTAGGGGTTTACTTCCCGGCTTCACCGTCCACTGTTCCTCCTCCTCAGGAACGGGTGGATCGACGGGTCCTTTAACCCGGATCGCGTGGGTCCACCCTTTCTCTTTTGTTCGTATTGCTGTCTCGGTTGTCAGTAATACTAGGTAAGGTCCAATCCACCTGGGCTGGAGTTTCTCCTCCTTCCAATTTTTGACCAGTACCCAGTCGCCGGCCTTTACAGCATGTATTGGAAAGTCAAGTGGCGGGCTTTGAGCCAATAATCCTTTCGCTTTTAATTCTGTAAGGGAACGGGACACTGCCAGTAAATAGTTCCTCAAGAATACATCACCTCCCTCAAAGGTTGGTGTGCCTTCCACCTTCCCAAAATAAGGCAATCCAAACAACATTTCATAGGGAGACACCGCAATATCCTTTCGTGGTGCCGTCCGTATTCGCAATAGAGCAATTGGTAGACATTTAGTCCAGGGTAACCCCGTCTCCCTCCATTAATTTAGTTATCTGAATTTTTAGAGTGGCATTCATCCGCTCCACTCTCCCCGAACTCTGGGGGTTGCCACGGAGTGTGCAGCTTCCAGTTTATTCCCAAGGCGCGACAAATTAATAGGTGCACCTTGGAAGCAAAATGTGTTCCTTGATCTGAGTCTATGGATTCAATTACTCCATATCGTGGGATGATTTGTTTCCAGCAATATCTTAGTAAGTGCCTGGGCAGTGGCATTTATCGTGGGAAATGCCTCTACCTACCTGGTGAAATGATCCACTATAACCAAAAGATATTTCCACTGCTGTACTTTTGGTAATTCTGTGAAGTCTACCTGTATTCTCTGGAAGGGTCTAATGGCCAATTGTTGTCCTCCCCCTGGGACAGCTCTCATTACCTTCTTATTCACCTTTGACACACTACACAACCAGACACCGCCTGCTTGGCTAAGAGTATAAATGCCTCTACAGGCATAAGTCCGTAGGAATCGTGTCGCACAGAGCCTGAGCTCCCCAGTGCGATTGCGAATGTAGTTTGTCTAATCAAATCCCTCGTCAATCCTTTAGTAATTATTTGTTTTTTGTCCGGCGTCCCCACTTCCCGTCCGTGGAGCGCCGGGCACCCAACTCATTCATTTTATCTTCCTCCTCCCGCGAGAATACAGGTATCTTCTCTATTCCCTCTCTCAACGGTATCCGAGACAGCATTTTTTACCGTTCCTTCTGTCGCTGCTGTCTTAGCGGCACTATCGACTTGCCCTGTTCCCTCTAGCTTCCAGCGAATTCCCTCTCTGGTGGCCTGCTACATGGACCACCGCTATTCTTTCTGGCAATTTTAGTGCTTCCAAAGCTTTCTCAATTAACTGTTCATGAGCCAACTCTTTCCCTCTGGCTGTAATCAATCCCTCTTTCTTTCCAGATTTTCCCCAAAGGTGTGTACCACCCCAAAGGCATACTTGGAGTCCGTATACATAGTTCCTTCTTTCCCTTTCAATAGTTCCAATGCCCTCAGTAATGCATACAATTCACACGTTTTGCGCGGACCAACTTCCTGGTAACCTGCCTGCTTCCACTTTTTCAAACCCTTCTCCGGTTATTATAGCATACCCACTATAGCTTTTTCCGTCTATGCATCGGGAAGAACCATCATGAACCATCTTTCCCCTGTCTCAAGCGGTCGTTCTTCTAAATCTTCCCTACTCTTTGTCTGAAGTTCTATTATCTCACTACAATCATGTTCTGATAACTCCCCTTCCTGCTCAGCACCTGCCGAGTACAAAAACTGAGAGGGATTTAGGTTTTTATCCGTTACTATGGTCAAATCATTCTTTTCCATAAGTATAACCTCATACTTCAAAATTCTAGAATCCGTCAACCACCGACTGGACTTCTGAGTTAGTATCGTCCGGACCGTGTGGGGAGTGGTACACCACCAGAGTTCCTCCAAACGTCAATTTCCTACTTTCCTCCTACTAACACTGCTGTTGCCGCTACCGCTTGAATACATACTGGCCATCCCCAGCGATACTGGATCCAAGAGTTTGGAGAGGAACGCGACGGGCTGCCGCTTCCCTCCTTTCTCTTGGGTCAGTACTCCCAGCGCAAATTCCATTTTCTGCGTTCACAAAAAAGATGGAATGGCTGGTCAATAGACGGGAGAGCCAGTACAGGGGCAGTGATTAAACTGTTCTTTAATTTCCTAAACTGGTGTTCGTCCCCGGGTTCCCACTTTACTTTATCATTTTCTTCACTTAATTTATCATATAGAAACCTAACTGTCGGGTATAGTCATCTATCCATAATCTACAATATCCAATCAGTCCAAGAAACTTCCTAATCTCCTTCTTGTTTTTCGGCAATGGCAGTCCGGTAATTCCCGCTATCCTTTCCGGGTTTATTCTCCTTTTCCCATCGCTTATCAGGTGTCCTAGATATTTAACTTCTCGTTCTACAAACTGTAACTTACTTTAGACACTCTCAACCCCATTTCCCCAGAAAATTTAAGGAGGGTTATTGTTGCGTCCCTAACTGCCTCCTCTTCTTCCCCTGATAGTAATAAATCAACCACATACTGCAACAGCTGTGTCTCATCAGTCCTCGGGACGTCCTCTAATACTTGTTCTAATATCTGTCCGAACAGGTTCGGGGACTCTGTAAATCCCTGAGGGGAGTGCAGTCCACCGATACTGCTGTTTCCTTTGGTTCTCTGGGTTTTTCCCATTCAAACGCAAAAAGGTCCCTGCTCTCTTCAGCCAGGGGACAGCTCCAAAAGGCGTCTTTTAAATCTACCACACTGAACCACTTGTGGTTCGGGGGTATCCGTCCCATTATGGTATACGGGTTCGGGACTACCGGGTGTCGGCGTTCTAACTACCTTATTTAATTCCCTGAGATCCTGGACCAATCTGAACGTCCCGTCGGTTTTCCTTGCGGGGAGTACGGGGTGTGTTGTTATATGGGGACATACAACTCTCTAATATTCCGTCCTTTAGTAAGTTCTCTATAATTGGCTGAAGTCCTCTTCTTCCTTCCATAGAAATTGGACATTGCCTTACCCGTACTATCTCACTTTCTTTTTTCAGAGCTATTTCAAGGGTGGGATCTGCAGCCCACCCGGTTTCCTTCCTTGGCCCACACCTGCGGGACTATTCTTCCCTTGTCCTCCGTGGTCAATTTATACAATTGGACTATTATCTGTCCCCCTACGGGGGCTGTTCCCAATCCTAATTGAATTTGCAAGTCTCTCCCCATCAAATTTATCCCTGCCTGGGGTACCAAGATTAAATCTTCCATAGTTTCCCGATTCTCATATTTTACCACCACCCCTTCTACCTCGGGTAAGTCATCACTTTTCCCTTCTACCCCTGAGATTCTAACTTGTTTTTTTACCCAATCTCATTCCTTCTGGTACCTTAGTTACACTTGATCTTCTCTGCTCCCGAATCTACCATAAATATCATATCCTCTCCCTGGGGTCCTAATCTCAAGTTTACCAGAGGTTCCCGTGTGTATCCCATACACCCCAGGGAGCGGAACCCCTGACTCCCCTATTCTTCCTCCATGAGTGCGTACGACTGCACCTCCCGTCGTAGCTAGGACATTCCCTTTTGAATATGACCCCCTCTTTACAATAATAACACCGGGGTGGCCCCGTGTACCATCCTTCTGATCCTTGTTCCTTGTTTTTTTCCCGGGGACCCCAACTTCGGTCCCGCCGTTTCACCTCTTCCTCGTCCTCTAATACTACCGCTTCCCCTTCCCCTTCCCCGGTCTCCATGATCACACCGGCTTTCTATCACCTTCAATTCCCCCCCTCTGTCTACTTGCTGTACTGCTTGCAAGCATCATTTTTGCCTTTTTTCCCTTCTGTTTTTCTCCTCATCCCGTCTTACATATACCTTTTGAGCCTCTGTTAACAACTGATTCAATGGTTTTTCATTCCAATCTTCCAATTTTTTCCAATTTCTTTCTTTCTAATATCTGGCCATGATTTTGTTACAAAATTAACCTTCAACAACTGCTGACCTGCGTCGTATCAGGGTCTATCCCCGAAATACTGCTGGACGTTCCTCCTTAATCTTTGTAAGAACACTGTGGAGGTTCGTCTTTGTTCTGCTGATTTTCAAAAGCCCGTTCGAAATTCTGTCCCTTGGGAACGGCTTCTCTAATTCCCTTTGATTATTATCTCCCTGAGATCTCTCATAACTTTTTCTTTCCTTCCTCTGTTTTGGTTATTCCAATTTGGCGCAGTAATGGGATATTTATCTGCTCCGCATCTCCTGCTCCCGCTCAGCCGACAAACCCCTTATCGCAAACCTTTATTCCCTGCCTGTCTGACCATCTGCCTTTCTTTGAAGTAAACAAACTTCCCATTATTCGACATCATTTCTCCCATGTATAAACATGTGTTTGGCCCTAGGAACTGATCTATTTGTTCAGCCAGTCCCAAAGGGTCGTCCAATAAACTTTTCATCTCCCTTTTAAAGTTTCTCACCTCCATACTGGTGAGAGGCACATTTACAAATCCCATTCCCCCCGACATTTTCCCCCTAACGGGACCTCCCTAAGGGGTTTCATTTCGAACAGACTTGCCCTAATCCCTGTGCCTCTGCCCTCGTTTGAGATCGCGTCCTCCGATGACTGCCTGGGCACCACTTGTCTCATCCTCGTCCCACTTTTTATTCTCTCTTCCTTATCTGACTGCTCTCTTCTTCATCTTGTACCTTCCGTAATTCTCTATGCTCCGTCTCCTCTGAGACAGGAAGCGGGCAGGTTTACTGCCTGGCTTAGTGCGCCTGCCTGAACTCTGGCTTAGTGGGACCTCCTGGGCAGATGCAGCCGGCGCTGATGGGGATATATTTGGGGGCTGGGATTCATGTGGCGGGGGCAGTCTCGTAGGTGATCATCACTAATTGGTGGCCAGTCAGGTTCATCCTGCTCTTTTTCTCGTCTTTAACGGAACATCCCATTATTGGGTTTCCAGCACTGGGCATATTCCTTTCTATTTGATTCAGCGTTGTCTCTCATTCACAAAAACATTCAAACGCCTGTCTCACCCAGTCCTCATTTGAACCCAACCGCCGGCCACCACACTGCGCTCCCTCGAATAGGCTCCTTTGGCCATTCAAAATAACGAAACTTTATCATAGTTTCTTACTCTTACCCCGGGTGTTCCCTTCACCCCATCCATAACATTCGCCCCAACGGACTATCGGGCGGAATGTAGGCTCCATATCAGTATGAGCCTCATCCCGGTTCCCCGGAACCCTTACTTTTCTCCCGTTCCGGTTTCCCATTACCTGTCGTCATACTATTCCCGTCCGACAAATCCCGATCGTCCAAGCAATACTTAATAGTCGTTTTTCTTACCTGGGTCCTGTGCACAAGAATCACTCGACCGTCCCGTATTTTACCTTACCTTTATTCACACCCCCTCTTTGCTTCCGGAGTCTTTCCAGCGGATATCACTCGCTCAAACGCTGATGGCAAGCAAGGAGATCAGAGACTGCTGAAATCAGCAGGGTGCACCCTCCCCTCCTTCCTTGCCTCCACCAAGCAGCCGGAGTGGCGATCGCGGACGAGCCCCCATTTGTGAGAATACCCTTTATGTGCTCACAATAAAACTCAAAGACAAAATCTGGAAGCAAGAGATTCTTTATTTTTACGAGTCTGCAGACCGGGTGCCTCTCCAACTTGAGACACACTGAAGCCAGGGAGATCATCCCCCTTTATACACAAATCTACATTCAATTTCTCCTCCGGACCTCTCTCCAATCAGGGTCGGAGGTGCACCATCTGTAGGCACAACCCACCGTACATCCCCTCGTACCTCCCATCATACATATTGCATGTTCTGGTAATGAGCAATTCTTGACCAGGGGTGTGTTGTTATATTCATTTATTCTATTAAGCAGTGCTCAGTTGCTCATGACCTGGCCCAGTTTCCCTCACCTCCTAGTTGAACCCCTTTCAGTTTTTCCTATATCAGTACTAAAGCTAAGCTATAGTGACTAGGGTCCCATCCATCACTCCTTTCCACTGATAGGGATCTCTCTACATCACCCCCTTCTCTAGCGAGACAAAGCTATCTCTTCTTACTCAAGGCCTCAAGGATGGGTCTGGCAATTTTCAGACACTGCTGTCAGAATCTCCTCTCCAGCCCCTCTCTGTTTGAATTCTCTTTAAAACTCCTTTCTTTAATAGGGTTTAATCACTTTATCCCTCACAGTACCCAGGTCTCGTCACCTTTTCTGTTCCTCATCTACCAGAGTCCCTGGGGTAAAGGTGACAGAAAGAGGAGAGAAAGGGGAGGAGAGGAGAGGAGAGGAGGGGGGAGTTAATTTTACCTGTGTTTAATTTAGATTAGCATTGTTTTACTAGTTTACATTCAGTTCACTTTGTTTTAATTTAGTTCAGAGAGGGGGGGAGAGAGAGTGAGAGAGGAGGGGAGGGGGAGAAAGTCTCATTCCCGGCCTAGTTCTTAGGCTTTGAGCAGGGCTTGAGTTTCTGGCCTCAAAAGCCAGGTTCTCGGCCTAGTTGTTAGGCTTTGAGCCTGTGTCAAGATTTGTAGGCTTCAAATCTAGTCACGGATGTCCCGCCCCACGTCCCCTCTATGATGTCATCGTTGCATTTCACATACGAGGGGTTTTGCAAGATTATTGCAATGAATTTAATGCATTTCACATCTGGGGGGTTGCAATATCACTTTAATGCAACACATTTGCTGCATTTAACTTTGCAGGAGGGTGCAAATTTATTCCAATGCGATGCATTTGTTACACTTAACATCTCAGGGTTTTTTGCAAGATTAGTGCAAAGCGATTTAATGCATTGAACTTCAGAGTGGGGGGTTGCAATATCACTTGAATGCAACGCATTAGCTGCATTTAACAATGCGGGAGCGCGCAAAGTTATTCCAATGCGATGCATTCGTTGCATTTAACATCTGAGCCGTTTCACCCATCTGAACCCAATGGAACGTGCCTTTTATACGCTGAAGAGGAAACTGAAGGGGACCAGCGCCCCCAAAACAAGCTTCAGCTTAAAGATGGCTGCAATGCAGGCCTGGCAGAGCAATCACAGAGAAGACACCCAGCAACTGGTGATGGTCAGGGCTGCCAACATTGGGTGAGAGTTTGGGAGTGAAGATATTGCGAGAGACCAACCCGAGGGGGGGGGGGGTAGGGTGTGGGAGGAGGGTGTCCCCCCTCCCATTGGTATGGAAGCTTGGTCTCATTACACACCTGGTACAACTCTTCTTCCCCTGCCCGGCCTGTCTCCAGTTGCATACCTTCTCTCATTACTGTCCCTGAGTCCAGCCTTACACCTGGCCCCTATTTCTACCCTGATCATTGCTGCTAACCTGCTTAGGTTCCCAGTGTGCTGAACACTCCCATTGTCCCCAGCTTTGAACTGCACCCCATGTACTATTTCCAGACCTTGACACTGGATGCACACTTGGCCTTGCTCCTAGCCCCTTTGCACTGACAATATATCTCTTTGCTCCGAACTCAACTCCTCTTGTTATGGATGGCCAACAGGCCAAAACTGCACACCGTAATCCTGGAGTGGTCTCCCCAGGGCCCTGTAAACTGCAGAAGGACCTCTTTGGCTCCTATACTCAACTCTTTCTCTTCCTCTTTCTCCATTTCCTTTAGTGGCCTTTTCCAAATAAAATTAAAACACCATTTTTAAATACACTTTGTGGACATAACTCGATGTTCTTCAACCAGTTTAGTCTAGTTTAGTTTGGGATACAGCGCGGAAACAGCCCTTCTCTCTCACTCTCAATCTCTTCTGAAAAATTTTCAAAACTCTCCCAAACTTTCTCTAACACTCTCTCCTCTCCTCTCTCTCTCTCTTCTCTCCTCTCTCCTCTCCTCCAACTCTCTCTCTCTCTCTCTCTACTCCTCCCTCCCTCTTTTCCTTCTTTTCATCCCTTCATCTTCTCTGCTATAGGATTCCGGCAGTGTTTGACGCTGCTAAGCGTATTACTGCCCTCCACATGTCAAAGTTTGAACTAAATTCTTACATACAGTCCTGTAACATGCAGGAATTGAAGAACAGCCCTGGATATCAGCTGGTGTTTTCTCACTGTGTCCAAAACAAAGATAAAACATAAATAGCCTCAACTCCAAGTCCTGTCAGTCTAGCAAACAATGCCAGATTTAGGCCTTTCTTTCTACCTATATTATTACATATAAATAGAAAAGCTTAACTGTCTTCCTTACTCCCACATTCACACACGCAAGAAACATGTTTCCCTACAATGCACAAACAGTAATTTAACCCACAATGTCCCAACCTCAATCTACACAGTCTAACTGAGTCCCTACGGGACAGAGATGTACAGAAACATATTTATTTTTTCTAACTTCAGCTTGTACAGAAAAGTAGTGGCTACCCTGACTTTCCTTTTTCCTCCATCCTCTCTGCCATTCTTTTGTCAGGATCAGCCCTCTTTAATTATTTCTCTCAGTTTATTTCAATATCATTTCTATTTCTCTTCATTAAAACTCTCCCTTTGCTTATGAGGTACCCACCTCTCATTCCTCCTACCCCCATCATCCCTTCATCCACACACCCCCCCCCCCCTTTTTTTCTCTCCATCCCCATCCTCAATGCCCAAAAAACAACAAAAAACACCCGGAACCATATTCGGCGATTCGCCCTCCACCCGGACCTGAGACCCGCCGTCCCGCTTTTGCCAGCGCCGGGTGCGCCGCCCTAAAGCGCCCCCTCCCCCCTCCCGCCGGAGCGCCTTTGTGGGACACGAGGAATGCAGCTGTGAAGATCAGGTGAGGATAAAAGTGTTGGCCATGCGGCGCGGGATGCAGCAATGCAGGCCAGTCATGCATGCATTCCCTTTAATGCAGCAGGAGGAGCATGCACAGGCGGTTTCCCCCCCACTGTATAACTCACTTAATGTGCCCTGCCAGGCCGGTTTCTGTCTATTTCCCCCTCTCTCTCTCTCTCTCTCGCTGCCTGCCTCTCTTTCTCTCTCTCTGCCTCTCTCTCTCCCTCCCCTCCCTCTCGCTCTCTCTGCCTCTCCCCTCCCCCTCTCCTCTCACTCTCCTCTCGCCTCTTCTCTCCGCTCTGCTCTCTCTCTCTTCTCTCTCTCTGCTCTCTCTCTCACCCTCCCGCTCTCCCTCTCGCTCTGCCTCTCTCTCTCTGCCTCTCCCTCTCGCCCCCTCTCTTTCTTCTCTCCTCTCTGCCTCTCCCTTTCCTCTCTCTCTCTCTCTGCCTCTCCCTCTGCTCTCTCTCTCTGCGCTCTCTCTGCCTCGCTCTCTGCTCTCTCTGCCTCTCGCTCTCTCTGCCTCTCGCTCTCTGCTCTCTCTCCCTCTCTCCCTCCCTCTCTCTTCTTCCCCCCTCTTCTCATCTCTCTGGCCTCTCTCCTTTCTCTCTTCCTCTCTCTGCCTCTCCCTCTCTCTCTCTCCTGCCTCTCCCTCTCTCTCCTCTCGTCTCTCTGCCTCTCCTCTCTCCTCTCTCTCTCTCTTTTTTCCCCTCTCTATAACCATATAACCATATAACAATTACATCACGGAAACAGCATCTCGGCCCTTCTACTACCGTGCCGAACACTTACTCTCACCCAGTCCCATCTACCTGCACTCAGGCCATATCCCCCATTCCTTTTCCCACCCTTATACCTATCCAATTTAATTTTTAAATGATAAAATCGAACCTGCCTCCACCACTTCCACTGATGCTCATTCCACACTGCTACCACTCTCTGAGTAAAGAAGTTCCCCCTTGCGTTAACCCCTAAAAACCCTTTGTCCCCGTAAGTTCTTAATCATGTCGTATTGTTTGAATCTTCCCTACTCTCAATGGAAAAAGCTCATCCACGTCAACGTCTGTCTATCTCATCATTTTAAAGACCTCTATCAAGCCCCCCCATAACCTCTGTGTTGCAAAGAATAAAGAACCAACTTGTTCAAACCTTGAACCCCTGTCTCACAGTGCGAGTTGCCCACGAGTGACCCGAGTTTTCACTCGTGGTGTTCACGTACGATGAACGTAGCGGCAACGTCGGGAACTCGCCGCGTTCCACTTGTCCACTCGTGCGCTAACGGCAGGTACTTGGGAAACTTTGTTAACTCGTGAAAAAATCAAACATGTTTGATTTTTCCACGAGACAAATTAAACTGTTCAATTTAAAAATGGAAACATTTAAACTTGTTGCAATAACTAAATGGCCCGTGCGTTTACCTTAGTGTCTCGTGAGTCCTATCGTGGAACTTTTTTAATAATCTTAAAGGGACTGGAACCAAAGATAGCCACAAAATGCTGGAGTAATTACATGTGGTTAAGTTACATGTGGCTCCGGGAGGTAAAGAGAGCTTGAGAAATATAAATGCTGAAATACGCGCGGATCAACGCGGGGTATCCTGAGCTGAAAGTTGAAATGAAATGAGATTGAACAAGACGACTTTGACACAAAAGCAGCAAGTAAATCTCGGGACAAGGCCAGGAGAGAAGAATATGCAAAAAATGTGAAACTATATCCCCAGGGAATAATCGAGAACATCTTGCTCCCTTTCTCCTAGACTAAAAAAACGCAGGAAAAAAGGCAGGTCCCCCCTTCGCTGGGTTATGCGGTGGCACTTGCATTCAAGTCCTGAATTCTGAGAAAGGGGCGAATGTATGCCCGACCCCTCCCACCCGAAAAACAAACCTAAACCACGGGTTCCCAAACACCATCCAAAAGGCTCTCATCCCAAAACGTCACCATCCCCTTCTCTCCCAAGATGCGGCCTGTCCCGTGAGGTACTCCATCTTTGTGTGTCTATTTTTCCCAAACTCCGCTAAAATCAAGAAGCCAAGCCTCTTTGGGCTGGTTGTGTTGAGAACCATCTCCACGTCAGGTTTTTCTGGAGATTAAAACTAAGGTAATGTGTTGAACAAACTAAAAACGCAAATACGGGAAATAAAATTAAGTTTGTCTAAATATCAAAACGCGGTAGGGGCACGGCAATATTATATATATATATGAAAGGGCCTATCCGGCCATTCAGCACCTTCGAGCCCCTGCAACCGACCATTCAATAATAACATTGCTTGAGGCTTCCAAACAGCGAGGTAGAGCCGCAGGTTACCTCCGGGCGACTGCGCCGAGAGGCGGGGGGTGGGGGTAGTCTACTAATCTACATGGAGGACACATTGATGGCCCACAGTAGCGGGTCTCACAGCGGACGTGTTAGTCACCCCGCTTCTAAATAAAGCCAATGAACTGGCTTCAACTACCTTCTGTGCAGAGAATTCCACAGATTCACCACTTCAACGTGCAGTATATATAATAATAGATTTTGTATATAATATTGTATTACAATATATATATTATATAATTTCATTTCCAACCCCGAAACAATTGAGAGGCGATTTCTTGGGCCATGTAAGGTAATGGTGTCTTGCTTTTAAAAGTGAAGCTGTTTACATGTTTAAGCTGCGCGGTGGTTGGGGTTGGGGGAGTGCTGCTGTTACAATGCTCTCGAGTCATTCTGCCCTCCCCCTTCCACAGAAAAATTCCTAAATTTGTCGTTGTGCCGCCTCCCTGGAGCAATCCAAAACCAGGGAACCATTGACCCCTCTAGGCTGCGGCGGTCCTTGCGCCTATATATGGATCTCGCGCGCTCGCAACCTGGATGAACGCTCCGATTCAACCAGAGCATCGCCAACACGGGAGGCCGGATTACTGAAAACAAAGTAATCTGGTACCAACCGCATCATCTTCCTTCCGCCCACCCGTAACCCACGGCACCACACTGTCAACAGAAACCTTAATATGTAAAGAAGAGATATGGGACATTAGATGTCTGAAGAAGGGTCCCGAGCAGAAAACGCCACATGTGTGCTGTGTGTATCTTGTGTGTCCTGCGTAGGTCCCGGCGTCCGCTCAATCATCACCGAAAAGGCCTTGGGCCCCCTTCCTTCCTTGGAAGTACATCCAGTTCTGCTGTCCGTGCCCGAGCGCTGCGGCAGCACAACCCAAGCAAATTCACTCCCACCACAATAAAACCATAGTGCAATAACACACGGAAACAGCCATCTCGCCCTTTTAATCCTTGCTGGCACACTACTCAACCCCCCCTATGTCCCATCTACCTGCACTCAGACCGAGCGTCAAGTGATGACTGACCCCTATCCCCCCGCCTTCACAACACCAGATTCTCCAATACTAGGAACGGAGCCTCTCCCCCACCCCGGAAATACAGTATTTGGAAACATATAGCACAAGAAATGGCACTTTCCCGTGTATTGGTTACGGGAGGGCGCAGTTTCCCTTTTAGTCATATCAATAGTGCGGGCCGCGGCTGAATAACTCAAACCACAGGAGGAGGCTCAGTTTAACTTGTTGCTTTTATGTAAAACATGACCTTCATGCAACGGTTGGCTCAAGAAACGGAGAGAACTGGGTAACTCGGAGAGGATGTGGAGCATTCGCAGCAATGACATAACCCAGAACTCTTACGACTCGTGGTTCATTATACTTGATATGTCCGTGCTACAGCAGCCACTTAGGGTGCTTTACACACTGGTGACCTGCGATGGTCAACTACCGCCGGAAGGCGTGTCGATCTGAGCGATATTACTTGGGGGTAGTTCGAGTTGCGCCATGCTACACGGAGCCAGAAGTCTACGCCCTTTCGAGAGATGGCACGACAGGAGACGATCTATCTGTACACACACCTCGTCTAGACGCTATCTCTAGCTGCGCTCGTCACTGTCACAGAGACACTAATATCCAGCGCTAATTAGATAGTTAGTTATATCTCTTCTAGACTATTTGCTAGAAGGTCAAACCGCTATCTCTGAAAGACATTCGTCCTATTGAGAGCCCACATGTTCACAAGTGTAATTCCCAATGGCGGACTTCATATCTAGAGAATGAGCGCTGGGCTTGTTACACCGGGTAGTTTAGAAGATGAGGAAGCTTATGAAACATCTAAATGTATTAAGGTTTGGACACGCTAAGCAGAAACAGGGGCCGCATGTGGGGATCCAAACAGGGGCCACACATAAGGGGGGTTAGAATAGTCCAAGCCATGTAGGACTTAATGAGAAGAATACCTTTTCCACACAAATTAACTGTGGCCATTTGGACTGAATGTGGAGAAACTTTTCCGCCAGAGATTGTGAATCTGTCATTTGGGACTTTGATGTGGAGAAACGTTCCCACCCAGAGAAACATAGAAAATATGTGCGGGATAGCCATTCGGCATTTCAAGCCTGCACCGCCATTCAATATGATCATGGCTGATCATCCAACGCATATCCTGTACCTGCCTTCTCTCCATACACTACTGAAATA
>JAVHYY010001077.1:0-78608 GCA_035221665.1 Okamejei kenojei | reverse complement strand
TTCACGTATATCTAATTAATTGGTGTTGTATATAAGTCGGGGATGGTTGGGTTAATAAATTCTCTCTTTGTGATCCAGGCAGCCTCGTTAAGTTGTTTAATTCATTCTGGCTGTCCCGGAATAATAACAATATGGAGAAACCCGATTTTATACATACATTATCCACACCTGGAAACAATTATAATTTACTTCAAAATTGGGTAATTCTTTATCCTCTTTTTTTCCACCCTATTCAAATAACCCTTCTTTCAAACCGTGTGATTTGTTCAATGGATAATTCATGGAATTAAAAGTTGGAGAACCTTTATCAAAAGGGGATTTTCCTCCTTTCAGAAATTACAACAGGACGAATTACGGTTTTTTTTTTTTTTGATATTTACCAATTTAAGTGCCCCAAAACATTCTTGAATCTCTGAATTCGACATCCCAATACAAATATATTAATATCTATATGATTAAAACTAAGATTTTGACCACTTTCTGACTTTTCTGCTTTGTAATTTCCGTAAGAACGCCCGCCACATACGGCCGCATTATTGGCCAAACGCTCAACTCCCCCACCGCCTGATTTTGGCCGAGATTTTCCATCGATGAAAATCAGAGAGTTTATTAATGTTTTACAAAATGTCGCCAATCTCTCTGGCGTCACTCGCTGGCGGCAGGTGAAAGGACTATTCAAGCCCGGACGAGTCGTTGACTCACTCAGTATCGGTGAGACAGAGGAAGCGAGAGGTCACAACTCTCTGACCTGAAGAAAAACACTGAAACGCAACTCTACTCGATGGTGAGTCCCCTCCGAGTAAATGTATGGTAAATGTCTTGGCGTTTACAAAGTTTCAGATAATCTAGTGAGTCTGTTGTGTGAGCTAGTCTGTGTGTGTTGAGTATGTGTTGTGTGTGAGTGTGTGTGTGTGGTGAGTGTGTGTGTGTGTGTTGTGGTGTGTGTGGTGTGGTGTGTGTGTGTGTGTGTGTGTGTGTGTGTGTGAGAGAGAGTCTGTGTGTTGTGACTCTGTATGTGTGGTGTGTGTGTGTGTGGTGTGTGTGTGGTGTGTGTGGTTGTGTGTGTGTGTGTGGTGTGTGTTGTTCGTGTGTGATTGTGTGTTCGTGGGTGTGAGAGTTGTGGTTGGTCAAGAGTTGTGTGTGAAAAGGTTGCACGTAAGTCACTTGGGTCATAGGGCTAGAAGCACGAAGCCCCGCTCAATCCCTCTGGAGACATCGCAGCTTGCGAATATGTTGCTAATACCCCAAAACGTGTACTTCTCCTACTGTTTAAAAACTGCAATTTGCTGAATTTTTGCGCTGTAATAATGTGGAAGTCGGGTAACCGTGAGAGACATTATCCTACTTCAAGAATTCCAAAAGTGAAGAGCAATGAAGGTAAGAGCAACGAGAGGTGAAAGGACTACATCAGCTAAAGTGTTGGCAAACATTGACCGTGCAGATAAACAAGATTGAAAATGTTCGGAATTGGTCGCCTTTGGCTCCTGCATTTCATCAACATAAGGCATTATTTGTTTTTTTTCTTGATTCCTTTGGTATCTAAAAAGTTCAAAAGTGATAATCAGCTGCACAATTTTTAAATCGCCCATGGTTCAGAACTGGTTTTTTACATATATAAATGAAAAGCTGCTGCACTAAATTTCTCATTAAAAACATCTTCCGACTTGTGTGTGGAAAAGTATGTTTTCTATCATATAATGCTATTGAGATATATTATTGGAAAAATAATGAATGTACTTACAGTTAATCACCCCCTCTTTTAAAAGATATCGACAATTTGCTGCAGTTGATATGCCCAATTAACAGCTAACAATAATGCTATTCATTGCTTGTATCTGAGTCAAAGGAATTCAAAACCCACGTATGGTCTGCGATTTTTTTAATCGATAAATTTTGCTTCAAATGCGTTTTCATTTTAATGTAAGAACCCACTGAGAACCAAGGGCGATTTAGAATTTTACAGCAATTTATCACTTCTGAAACAATTTAGATGCCAAATGAATCAACAAAAAACACAAATAATGCCTTACTGTTGAAGACATTCAGGGAGCAAAAAAAAACGCCCCGAAATAATTGCCCAATATTTTCAATCTCCATATCTGCACGCAATGTTTTCGCCATCCACTTTGACTGCTGTTTTCCATTTCAACGCTCGCTTTAATCACTTTCGTCGATTCTCCTCCCTTTAGGAGTCTGAAGTTAGGATAACTGTCTCTCACGCTTATCCCGATTTCCATAATATGTACAAGCGCACAAATTGACCATTCGCGGTTTTAACAGGCCTGCTATTGCTGGAAAACATTGTAAGTGTTTTCCTGCAGTTCACGCGTGCACTCCCACAAGTTGGCGTAGCTAGCAACAGTGCGGGTCACGGGTCTGACCCGACCTGCGTGCAATCGCCCAAATACCCTGTGTGTGTTAGTCTGTGAGTGTATATTTGTGGATTAGGTGAGGTGTGGTGTGAGTTGTGTGAGTGCTGTGGAGTGTGTGTGCGTCTGATACGTCTCTGTGTGTGAGTATATGGTGTATGTGTGAGACTGTGTGTGTGTTGTGAGAGAGATGTGTAAGTCCGACAGTCTGTGTCAGGTGGTGTAAATGTGTGGGGTGTGTGAGTGTGTGTGTGTGTGTGTGAGTGTGTGTATGTGAGAGTCTGTGTGTGTGTGTGTGTGTTAAGAGAGAGAGAGGAGAGGAGAGAGAGCGAGAGAGAGAGAGAGAATAGTGATCTGTCTGTGGTATGTAGCGTGTGCCCAGAGAGTCTGCGGTGAGTACGTTTGGTGAGTCAGTGTGTGAGTCGCGTCTGCGGTCTGCGTCCGGTGTCTGTGTCTGTGTCATCAACAAAAAGTACAAAATAATAAAGTATCTTTCGTAGTTCATACCTGATTCGTCATGTATTAATAGCTAAGGATTGCCCAAGGGAAAAAAGGAAAAAAAAAGCTGTACCTCAATGTGGATGTTAGTTTCATTTACAAAAAATCGACGTACCACCAGACTCGGCACAAGCCGTGATTCAGTCTGTCAGTCAGAGGCCATGAGTGAGATGAGCGAGTCTGTCCAGACACCATAAGTTGTTCCAAGGCAAGTGAGTGAGACAGTCCAGAGGCCATGATAGGTCGCTCAGCCCAGCCCCCCCCCCCCCCCACTAGGCATCCACCACCTCAAGACTCTTCTCCCTCCGCCTGGCTCCCCCTCCTAAGCCGCCCCATCCCCCGCTGCAGATACCCCTCCCATCATCAGCCCACGAGAGGCCCCCCTTGAAGCCGCCCACCCCCCGGCTGCAGGACGTTTGCCACCCCCTCCCCACCAGACAGCCCTCCGCCTCAAAAAATGTTCTGCACACAATTTCTTTCAGGGAGTACAGAGGATGGAACCATTACAACAAATTACAATCGCTCAATCACTCAATATTACAATTGTCTCTTGTTTTAATCAACAGCAAATAGACATCAAAAGGCAGTGAGCAGCAGAACACAAAAATAGACACAATAAGAATTAACTTATAATTCCTCATCTTTTACATTTAACTTGTCAAATTTTAAGTCATACCACATTTTAACTTTAATAAATCCTGTTTCTTCCTGTCAGCCTGAGTTTATTCATCACAATGGGAACCAAAATAGTCAGGCATGGCGCTCATGGGAGAGCCACTAAGACGCAATGGGTGGAGGTTGTGGGGAATGGACTGAATGCGTGGGGGGCGGAATGCAAGGAGCAGAATGTGGAATTAAATGGAGGAGGGGTTGACTGAATGAACTGCCACCATCAAACCAGCCGTGAGTGACTGCACTGCCAGCGCCCACCAGCCCCTAACGGAAGTGAACCTGCCAGCTAATGAGCTGTAAGTGACTGAAACTGCCCACCCAGCACCGTGAGGACTGCACTGCCAGCCCACCAGCCGTGAGTAAGTCAACTGGTCAGTCTACCACTGTAGTGGACTGAACTGCCAGCCCGCCAGCCGTGAGGTGACTACACTGCCGTCTGAGCCAGCTGCCCACCACTTATGACTCACAGCTGCCAGCCCCAATAATTCCTTTCAGTCTCTCTCACTCCCCTTCCCTCCACATAATCTGTCACCTGTTAGGGCACAATTCTGGCGTTTCAACAGCTGCCAGCCTGCCATCTCTGAGTCACTGTACTGCCAGGTCTCAGTGACTGAGCATCCAGCCCAGGAATCCATTCGGCCCACAATCTCCCTACTAGCCCTCTGAAACCAGTCCTTCCCGAACCACAGCACCCGAACAAGCGAAACAGAAATCATCCCCCCCAACCCCCCCCCCCCCTCCATGTGGCCAGCAATATTGGAACTAGAGAGAGGTGGAATATTGCTATGGGTAACCAGCCCTCCTTTTGATGCTGGGACCCAACGGATCCAATTAGTTAGTGCAATATTCACACTACCCTTTTATGATACTGACATTTCCGTCATCAGAATAATATAGACGAGATGGAGGATGAATTGCTCGACCCATAAATTAAATACACATGGGATGAAAGCTTACATCATATATATCACTGCTCGTTAAACACTAGGCATTTCCTATAATACAGTTTTAAAACATTACATAGATGACACTATTCGATGAAAAATTAAATATGATCTTCCACAAGTAGCTCTTCCCTTTCTGTGATCAATGTCCATTTTAAGAATCCAAATACTTGTATTTAACTTGTATAAAAAAGCAAAAAATTCTGGACGGACATTTAAAATTATCTCTAAAGTTATCGATAATCAACTGGACCCAGATCCAAAATTAACAATAACTAGATTACATGACATACCAACAAACCTTCGATAAGCCAGAGTCACTTTCTTGATACAGTTTAAAACGCGAAAAAAATAATACTTACCTTTTGGAAAAATACACTACCCCCCATAGATTTAAAACGTGATTACGGAAATGACCGAGACTTTGCTTTTGGGAAAAATAAGTTTCTATCATGCAATCCAGAAGCATTTTCTAACATCTGGTCTTCCATTTCATTAATTTTTTTTTTTTTTAAGTAAACGGTCTAACACAAAGTAAAGTCACAAACTTGAGTTTAGGGTTGATGAACAACTACACTCAACATCTCACGGATCTAACTCCACAATCTTTATATTTGTAATCTCCTTTTCTTCTTGCCTTTATTTCGTTCCGCCTTTCTATAAGTTTTATAGTCCCTTTATTTCTTCGAACTATATTTTCTTAAAAAAATAATAATACAAAATTGAGTCTATGTAAGAATGCAGTAACCATAATTGTCGTATACTAATCATTGGTACATATGCTTTTCATAAAAAATTGAAAAAAACACTTCAAAAAAAACCAAAACCACATGAGTAACCAAAAAACACGTTCAAAAACCCACTTCAAAAAAACAAAACAGCCCCTTCACACTCCGAAAAACCAACATTCGAAAACCAACTACAAAAACCACTGCGAAATCTAACTTCGAAAACCAACTTCGAAAACCACTTCAAAAACCACTTCAAAAACCACGAACCAATCAAAACCACTCCAAAAAGCAATTGAAAAACAAATACCACTTCAAGAACCACTTTAAGACCACTTCAAAACAAGTTCAAAAAAACCCACCAAAAAAACAAACACGACTTCAAGAACCCAACACCACTTCAAAAACCAAAAATCCACTTCAAAAATCAAACAAAAAAAAAACCGCTTCAAAAACCAAAAACATTTCAAAAACTAAAAACTACTTAAAACAAAAACCACTTCAAAAACCAAAAACACACATAAAAAAATTAAAAAAACAAAAAATACTTGCAAAATCACTACAAAAACCAAACACCCACTTCAAAAACCAATTCAAAACACACAACAAAAAGCACTGCAAAAAGCACTTCAAAACCTCCTTCAAATCTCCCAAACACCATTACAAAAACCACTTCAAACCCACAAACAACGTAAAAAAAACCAAAAACCACTTCCAAAACTACTTCTACCCCCCCCCTAAAACCACTTCAAAATCACATGAAAAATCAGTTCAAATAACCAGTAACATAAAACCAGTTCAAAAACCACTTAAAAAAAACAAACCTTTAAACTACTTCAAAAACCACTCCAAAAAAAAAAAAACAAAACCAACAAACCCTATCAAGAACCAAACACCACTTCAAAAACCAAAAAAACCCACTTAAAAAATCAAAAAAAAACCGCTTCAAAAAAACCAAAAACCACTTCAAAAAAGCAAAAACTACTTAAAAAAAAAACAAAAACCACTTCAAAAACCAAAAACACACTTTAAAAAAATTAAAAAAAAAACAAAAACACTTGAAAAAAACACTTGCAACATCACTTCAAAAACTAAACCACTTCAAAAAACAATTCAAACACACTGCAAAAAGCCACTCAAAAAGCACTTCAAAATCCCCTTCAAAATCCACCTCAAACAAACAACCATTCAAAAACCACTTCAAAACCCACAAACAACTTAAAAGACCAAAAAAAAACCACTTCTAAAACCACTCAAAAACCTACTTCAAAAACAACTTCAAAAATCAACAATCAAAACAGTTCAAAACCAGCACATTAAACCAGTTTCAAAAACCACTTGAAAAACCAAACCTTAAACAACTTTACTTTCAAAAACCACTTCAAAAACCAAAAAAACACTTCAAAAACAAAAAATAAACCACTTCTAAACCACTTCGAAAACTACTACAAATAACCTTCAGAAACCACTTCAAAGACCCTTCCAGAACCCAAAAGTTCAAAAAATCACAAAAACACACTTTAAAAACCACTCCAAAAAACTACTTCAAAACCAAAAACAACTTCAAAAACCAATTCAAAAAACAAAAACAACTTCAAAACAATTCAAAAACCACTTTAAAGGAGTAAAAAACCCCCTCCAAAAATCACTCCAACAACCAATTTCAAAAACCACTACACTCCAAAAAACCACTACACCACATCAAAATCCACTTCAAAACACCACTAAAAAACTTAAAACCAAAAACCACTTCAACAAACCAAAAACGCGACATCAAAAACTATAAACCACTCCAAAAAACAAAAATCAACTCCAAAGACCAATAACCAATTCCAAAAACCACTTCGAAAAAAACCACTTCAAAAAAACCAAAAACCACTTAAAAAACAACCAAAAACCACTTCAAAAACAAAAAAATACTTCAAAAACCAAAAACTCACTTCACACACTTCGAAAACCTCTTCATCCAATTCAATAAAACCATTTCAAAACCACTTCTGAAACAACTTTCAATCACTGCAACTCCTTCAAAACCACTTCAACCACTTCCACCACTTCAAAAACACTTCCACCACCCTTCAACCACTTCAAAAAACGTCTCAACCCCTCAAAACCAATATTGAAAATACAATTGGAAAACACAATTAAAATACACCCTAAAAAATCACATCCGAAAAACCACATCCTACAAAACCATCATCCCTAACCATTTATTTAAAATCCACATTTTAAAAAACACTTTTCTAAATACCTTTTTATAAAACTCTTTGTTAAACTCTTTGTATAAACTTTTTATAAACTTCTTTGTATAAACTCTTTTTTATAAATTTTTTATAACACTCTTTTTGTAAACTCTTTTTTTAGCCACATTTAAAGCCACATTTTAAAAACACAAACAAAAAAAACACATAAAGGTTACTCATCATGTGTACGTGACTGTAGATTTCCAGCTGAGAGTCGTGACCTCTCCTCGCCGATCTTGCAGGCCGAGAGCACGTCCAGCCTTCCACGTTTTAAACAGCTCCGCCCCCAGCCCCCGGATGGGGGCGTGGCACTGCATGGCGGTGATTGACCCAGGAAGAGAGAAACTCAAAATGTATAAAGACTTATAACACTTTTATTTTTCTTCGATGGGAAAAATCCTCTGGTGACGAGGGGACTCTGATAAGATGGCCAAAAATCACAGCCGTAAGGAGTGGCTGTACTTTTTTCTATAATTCAATATACAGTGCAAACAGGAAGTTATCAAATTTTAGACTTTTAATTATATAGATTAGACAGAGAGACAGGAGGAACAGCAGATGCTGTTTTACCAAAAAATGACACAGGTCTTTGCAACTTCATGGGTTTCTGACCACATCGCTGAAAGACGTAGATACGTGACATTTTGTATCAAGACTCTCCTTCAGATTTAATCAGTTAGAATTATATAACCACATATAAACCCCAGTCTCCTGCCTTCTTCCCAAAATATTCAAGATTCAAGATTAAAAAGAGTTTATTGTCATGTGTCCCTGATAGGGCCAATGAATATTCTTGCTTTGCTTCAGCACAGCAGAAACAAGTAGCTGACTACAAACAGATCAGAGTTCCATATACCATTGTATAAATATTATAACATACATGAATAGATAAACTGATGCAGTGCAAATAACAGATAATGGGCTAATTAATGTTCAGATTGTCAAAGCCTAGTTTAATAACCTGATGCTGTGGAGAAGGACTATTCCTGAACCTGGACGTTGCAGTCTTCAAGCTCCTGTACCTTAAACCTATGTTTAGCGGGGAGGTGAGTGTGTGGCCAGGATGGTGTGGGTCCTTGATGAAGCTGGCAGCCATTAAGAGCAGCGAACTGCGAGAGCCCTGACACGCCACAGCCGTACAAATCAGGAACCGGACCATCTCCGCATTAAAATGCACTCCGGCCGTATAGTTTAGATTAAATCTCACGATGCCTTAGAGGGATTTGAACCCAACTCTCTGGTTCCCGGGCACATCAAGCCACATAGATTACAGATCAAGCAACATGACCTGTGGAGTAAATCTTACAAAACAATTTGGAAAATATCCAATAAGGAAATGTTTTAGTAATTAGAGGCTTTGGCACAAAGTGGCCATGGGACACTTGGAATCCTCAACGTCAAAGGTGATCGTGCTGCAAGGATTATAGGATAAGAGATCAGTTCCCCATCTGCTTGCTTCCATTCCCATCAGGAACTACGGTTCTCCTCAACTGATGTATCATTGTAGTTTTATAATCATGACACAACCCAAATTGAAAAAACAAAAGTCCCCCCCTGCAGACTGTTTGATCCAACATATTAAACCTGGGAGCTTTAATCTAACAGCAATCAGGATTTGGATCTTCACATGTGTTAGTGTTTGATGCCAAATGTATTTCCATCGGAGTCACGGAGTGTTAGAAAAGCCCCGCCAGGCGCATGCGTGTCATTACGTCCGACGCAATGGGGCACCGCACGGGCTGGAGAGCACAGCTCCACCAACGGTAAAAATCAACAGGAAGTAGTGATTTAACAACATTCTGCGGTATTTCAACTCTCCGTAAGACTGGTTTCAGAGCCTGCGGGATACTCCAATATGGAGAGATTTGTAAAAAAGAGTGCTGCATTCGTGTAAGAGCCTACTCCGCGGGACCACGTTAGTGCACCGGCTGCTTAACGGCGGTACCGAAGCCGACTGCAGAACCGCCGGCAGATCTACTGTCCTCAATTAAACTCCCATGCTTTCAGGGCGCTGTGGCCACTCTAGCAGAGAGAAAGGCTAAACGGAACATCAGTCATGCTTCGTTTATTCCTGACCATTCTGACCAATAATAATCCCCTCCTTGCAACAATAAGGTCTGGGGGGACGTCTCCGGATAAAATGGAGCAGATGATTCAGAGAAACATATACACATATAAATTAAGGTGTAGAGCTCCATTTCGGCCTTGGAGCCTGCACCGCCATTTAATATTGACATGGCTGATCATCCAACTTAGTATCCTGTACCTGCCTTCACTCGATACCCCCTGATAACTTCAGCCACAAGGGCCACATCCAACTCCCTCTTAAAATGGCCAAAGAACTGGCCCAACCTAACTACCATCTGTGGAAGAGAATTCCACAGATTCACCACTCTCTGTGTAAAAAAACGATTTTCCTCATCTCGTCCTAAAAGACTTCCCCCTTAACTTAAACTGAGAAAACCGCTTGTCCTGGACTTCCCCCACATCGGAACAATCATCCAGCCATCTAGCCTTGTCCTACCCCTTAAGAATTTTGTAAGTCTCTATGAAACCACCCCTCAATCTTCTAAAAAAAATTTCCAGCCGAGTACAAGCCGAGTATAACCAGTCTTCTACATATGGAATTCGTGCCATCCCAGGAATCAGTCTGGTAACTTTCTCTTATCTCCCTCTATAGGCGAAGAAATGTCTTTCCCAGATTAGAGACCAAAACTAACCAATACTCCAGTGGTGGCCTCACCAAGACCCTGTACAACTGCGTAGAACCACCGTGGTGCTTCTTGTACTCAAATCCTTTAGCTCTGAAGCCAACAAAACCCATTCACTTTCTTCAACAGCTGCTGCACTGCAATGCCACCTATCAATACTGGTGTACCATGACACCCAGGTCTCGTTGCATCTCCCCTTATCCTATCGGTCACCATTCAAATAATAGTCATTTTCCTGTTTTTGCCACCAAAGATTTCATAGAAGAGGACTTATAACCTCACTTTTATCCTCATATACTCTATCTGCCATTGCATTTTTGCAGCACTACCACCCAGTCTATCCAAGTTCAATCCTGTGGCATCCTAGCAATCCTCCTCATAGCTATCCCCCCCCCCCCACTGCCCCCCCAGATTCAAAACAATGATGAAACCATTGAAGTGTTCCAATCGGGGTCGCATACCCCCCCCGGATTTTCCCAACAACTTCTTCTGGAACAGCCTCAGGTCCAGAGACCCGTAAGGCGAGGAGGACTTCCAGGAGCGCCTATGAGTTCCCAATGGGAATCAGCCTCCACCAGCACCTTGTTTAGGGCTGGGTCGTGAGGGGGACCTCCCAAGAGCAAAGACTTTGGGAATGCCAGGGCCGTGGGATTTCTGACCCTGAAAGTGGTTGGTGTCAACTGCTTTTTGTGCATACACCAAGTCGCACATGCACCATGCACCAGGTGTCCCGGATGTAGGCTAGAGATGTTGCCATTTCGGAAGGGATCTGGTGAGCCATGGAGGGAAAATTTGGCTTGTAATATAAACTAGATGGCCCATCTTAGCAGCTCCAGGATCTTCTTCCGTCATGGAGCAGACAACAATCGTTATCAGACACATGTTAACTGGTGCGTCGCTCAAGGTGCCCACCGTGAACTCGGGATATCTGGGCACAAAATCACCGCATCGATTAGGGGGCAGGAGCTCCGTTTTCCAGAAAGTCCTCACATTGGTGCGGGGGCGGGGAACACATGCATTTGGGCAAATGGCCCAAAGAACGCCAATGTCGGGAACCACAGCAGGATATGTTGGCCCTGCTGTGCAATGCTCATTTCGATATTGTAATCCGGAAGATTGCTATCAAACCGACATCGGTATTCAAGCTTCATAGCTCTTTGCAAAGTCCTCTAACAATCCAGGCGAGACAAATTTCTTATTCGGCGAAGACCTGATGAAACAAGTTTAAAGATTTAGAGGAAGAGGCCAAATAAAAACCATTGGCCTCATGAAGATCTACAACACACCTCGGCCACCAGGAAACCAACCACTCGCAGGTCTGTTTTGATCAGACCGGCTTCAGATGCTGGAGCAGGCCGCAAGTAGAGGGTTACCAGTTGTACCCGCCGTCCATATGCACCTTGCGTACCCCAACTACAAAACCCCCAACATGGTCAGAAGAGTAGAAATTCAAGGTCGCCTATGGAGGTACGGGTAACTGATTCAGTACACAGGAATAAATCCCTCTGAGGAACAACCTCCGGTTGGGGGGTAGGTTTGCAATTGTTTTATGATGAATGGTGTTTGCATAACAATCTGATCTCTTTAATACTGGACAGTGTCTCGGGGTCTCGAATTGAGTTTTAGTCAGGAATTACATCCACCTGCAAAAATATGCATAGAGTAATGGTTTTTACAGGGAGCAGAAAACTCGACAAGTGTATAATGAATTTGGGGTTTTATTACAAAAAAGGGGTAATTGAAAACCGGTATATCATCCTCAAAACATTTGAGTCCAAATATATTCCCCCAGGCAGAAAAAAAATATGGTGGGTGTCGTGTCATTCTGGACCTAAACCCAGTTAAACTCCTATGTCCAGTATAAAGCATTTTAAAATGGATACTTTCTGTACTACTTAGCAGTTGTTATCAAAAGGTTGTTATATGGCAACCATAGATCTGAAAGATGCATATTATTCAGTACAAATCCTTCATCAGCACCGTAGATACTTTGAAATATAGTTGGATGGGGACAACAGCTGTGGCAATTTAAAGCGTTGCCCAATCGATTAACATCGGGCTCCTTGGGTTGTTTACCCACACAATTTGTTGAAACCAGTTTTTCTGGCGCTTTCTTCGTGCCCAGAATCACTTTGTGGATGGCTTATTTTAGATTTCATATTTTTTAATTGTAAGCGGCTTTCCTGCAGTGCAGTTTGGACCTCTGCACTATCAAGGTTTGCAAACGAGCGAGAGAGGAACAAGCACTTAAAGGGATAACATGCAGGGCATTTCGGACAGACCAATGTAGTTGCCAGCCAAAGCCATCGCTGAATTGCAATGGTGGATAAACCACCACATCTCACGAAGTACCAAAAAACATTTTGACTCAAACAACCTTCAGTGATTTAACAAACAGATGTCAGTGCTTTTGGGGTGGGGAGCCACGGATAGCAAGTTAACTGTGGTGGGAGATGGAGTGTGCAAGAGGAATTAATTTCCCACCTGAAGAGGCCATGGCATTAAATTACTTAGAAACATTGCTAGGGGTGCATTACTATGGGTTTAAGAAGCCCATATTGTTCAGCAATGAATGACTTACATCTTCAGCTCCATATTGACAATACCACGGCAGTTGCTTATATCACATGGGATAAATTTTTTATTATTTTTTTAGGTCAGTATCATGTGATTAATCTGGTTAACCCTCATTTGGGACTGGTTGCATTTCCGAATATCTGGGTCTCAGCTATCTACCTACGAGTTAAGAAGATAAATGTGGTGGGCGAAGGTCACGAAAATGTAATGACTGCATAGAGTGGATGCTAAAATCCTAAAGTTTTTAAAATGATTGCCAGTCGATATGATTTGCCAGACATAGATCTGTTTTGCATCCAGGCTGAATCCACAGTTGCCTAATGACGTATCATGGGGGGCACACTAGGGGTTGTGCAGTAGCGGTGGAATTGCATTCTCGCTACATTGGGGACGTACATTCTTTTATGCGTTTTCCCCCATTTCTGCCTCATTAGGAATGTCCCACCAAAATAGAGCAGGACTCAGCCTCAGGCATTCCGGTGGTTCCTGATGGCCTACGCAGCCATGGTTCCCATTGGTCCAGAGAATGATGACTCAGACCGTTCATGACTGCCCCCAAGTGCAGTCATTTATTGGTTTATCCGTAACAGGAGAAAGTCACCCGTTACCTGATCATATTAATCGGTTAATCTGCAGGTTCTCTGCCAGACCGTTGCAATGGCTTGGGACTGTCGAGTAAGGGCCGGGGATGTCATTACTGCACCTTGGAGAGATAGCACTAAAAGCAATATTTTGTGTCTCATATTAAACAAAATGGTAGATGTTTTTGCTTGCAGTCAGATATATTCTTAAATCATACTGCAAGCATACACGGATGTATTGGAGTTCCTTGCTACATGCATTTTGATGAAACACTTGAGCTATAGTGCCTTTAATAGTGCTCGGAGTGCTTTGTCTTCCTATTTAGGATGGCAGTTTTCAGTACGACAATCTATCAGGTCTCATCCGCTAGTGTACCTGATTTCAAGAGAGGGTATATTTAACAAAAAACCCTCCTGAGCCTAGATATACAGAAATCAGGGATGTGATTATAGTTCTCACACTGCTTCGGCAATGGGATCCAATCATGCACTATATTTTCAGAAGTTAACATTTTAAGTGGTTATGCTCATGGCGCTAGTATCAGCGCAACGGGTTCAAACATGCATTGCCAAAAGCTACGGTTGGAGAGCATGTATTCTTCCATAGATTAACATGACGTTTTTATGTATACGATTTAATCAAACAAAGCAGGCTAGGTATGGCCGGCACTCAAGTAAGCATTAAAGCATACCCCGTTGACCAAAAGGCTATGTGTAGTGACGCACCTGAGTCAATATATCGAAGTTAACTATGAGTCTCAGAGGCTCTGAAACAGCAATGCTCATCAGCCACAAAAAAACCTCATAGAAAGTACAACATTTTTTCTAGATGGTTTTGAAAGGTTTTTTGGATTGTGCTGGAGTAGACATTTATGTGTTTAAATCTCACTCCAGCCCAGGGTGCAGGAGCACCAACATCCACAGCGTAGGCACAGGACGTGCCTCCTGATCAAATCCTCGAGGCCGCAGGATGGTATAGGGAGGCGACCTTCTCCAAGTTAAACCTGTCCAGGCAGTGCAAGGTTTTGGGCATGCTGTTTTGTGTTCCGTTTGATTTATTTTATAAATTTCATTTGTAATGTCCCCCTGGGATAGGGGGGTTATTCATGTTTTTTGTTTTATTATTAAAAAATGTTTATTGAATAATTTGAGCAATGTTCAGTACATTATTGTTCACGCTCCTGTGTCAAAACTAAAGCAGTGTGTCGTATGGAATGGATCTACGGCAAGAAAATCACAGAGCTTTGAAATTTTCACATAGTCCACTCGCGTGATCCGAAGTAAAATAGTAAAGATTTAAACGAGAACTTACCAGTAATCTTTGAAGTTTGATCTTTATTTTATGAGGAGTAACGATGAGGGATTACGTAACCCTCCGCTCCCGACCCTCATAATCGCAAAGATCAATCTGGTTGTTTTTCTAGTCTTCAGTCTTAACTATATCACTTCGACTATAGTACTGTGTTTTTCACGCCGCTGCTTTGAAGTATGAACGCGCATGCGCCTGGCGGGGCTTCTTCTCACGTAATCCCTCATCATAACTCCTCATAAAATAAAGGTCAAACTTTAAAACTGGTAAGTTCTCGTTTAATCTTACAATTATAATGCATTTTCAGGGCCAATGAATTAACTCCCCCTTTTCCCATTCTAAAACAGATATTTTTGTCCCGGGCCTGCTCCACTGTTAGTGTGAGGTCAAACACAAATTAAGGAACAGCACCTTTGATTTACCATGCGCAAGCTTACAACCAAGGATATGAACGTTGATTTGTTTAATTTCAAGTAACGCTTTCATTCGCTCCTTTTCCCTCATCCCCCGCCTTATCCACACGCAAAGCCTCCAACTGCGCAGGCTCGGCTAGTGAGGGAGGGGGAGCGGGTACAGTGCGAGAGGGAGGGGGATAGACAGTGAGTGGTAGGGGGTAGAGAGCGAGTGGTGAGGAGGTTGAGAGTGAGGGTAGAAGGATGGGTGAGGGGGTTAAAGTGGGAGATGGAGGTGGATTGAGAGTGAGAGTAGGTGGTAGAGAGGGAGAAGGTGGGGGGCTTAGAGAGGGAGGAAGAGGGAGGATAGAGATGGAGAGGTACAGAGGGGGGAGGGATAGAAAGGGAGCCGGTGAGGGGGGTGGAGAAGAGGGCGAGGATAGTTGTGGGAGTAGGGGAAGGTGGGGAGATAGAGATGGAGGAGGTAGAGGGGGGCGAGGCAGGGTGCGGGGATAGAGGAACGGTGGAGAGATGGGGAGGGTGCTAGGGAGAAAATGTGCAGGATAGAGCGGTGAGCGGGTAGGGGTAAGGGAGAGGGTGAGGGGTAAGAGGGAGGGCAGAGGGAAAGGGATAGAGAGGAAGATGTGCTGAGAGGGAGGTAGAGAGTGAGGGTTTAGAGAAAAGGAGGTCGAGTCGTGGAGGGGGTAGACAGTGTGGGTAGACGGCAGAGAGCGGAGGGAGGGTAGTTAGAGGGAGGGGCTAGAGAAGGGGAAGATAGGAGAGGGAGGGGGTAGTCCCATTTCACTCCCCCCTCTTTCTCTACCCCTTTTCTTTGACCGTCCTTCCTCTCACCTATTTTTCTCCCTCCTCTTTCCCCCTCCCCTCTTTTTCCCTCGTCTCTCTCCTCTCTTTTTCTCTCCACTCCTTTTTCCCTCATATCTTTCTTTCTTTCTCGCAACCCTCTTTTCTCACACGCTCTCTCGTTTTTTCTCTCTCTCTCTCTTTCTTTCGTCCCGCTTTTCGCTCACCTCTCGTTTCTTCTCTCTTTTTCACTCCCTCCTCCAGCTTCACTTTCCACTCTACACTTGCAGCCTCACTTTATTCACTTCCCTCCTCCAGTTTAACTTTTTCCACCCTCCTCCAGATTCACTTTCCCACTCCACTCCTCCAGCTCCCAAAGAGGTGCGCACCCGGATATGAGGCTGAATTAAAGGGTGCGTACCTCTACGCAAACCTTTCCCCATCAGTCACAATCACAATTGCCAGGTGGGCTCGGTGTTGGGCACGCACCCTCCTTTATTCTTCGGCTCAACCAATTTGGAGTGCTACTGGGTGCGCCACTCACGATTGCTGCGACAAGGTCGGCTATGACAATAGACAATAGACAATAGGTGCAGGAGGATGCCATTTGACCCTTCGAACAAGCGCGGCCATACAATGTGATCATGGCTGGATCATCCCCAATCAGTTTTACCCCGTTCCTGCCGTCTCCCAATATCTGCTGACTAACAATATTTTTAAGAAGCCCTATCTAGCTCTCTCTTGAAAGCATCCAGAGAACCCCGAACTAATGGAATGTTGGCCTTCATAAACAAGAGATTTCAGTACAGGAGTAAAGAGGTTCTTCTGCATTTGTATAGGCTCTGATGAGAGCACATCTGGAGCATTGTGTACAGTTGTGGTCCCCCTAATTTGAGGAAGGACATCCTTGTGATTGAGGCAGTGCAGCGTAGGTTCACGAGATTTGATCCCTGGGATGGGCGGGACTGTCATATGAGGAAAGATTGAAAATACTAGGCTTGTATTCACTGGAGTTTAGAAAGATGAGGGGGGGATCTTATAGAAACATATAAAATTATAAAAGGACTGGACAAGCTAGATGCAGGAAAAATGTTCCCAATGTTGGGGACTCCAGAACGAGGGGCCACAGACTTAGAATAAAGTGGAGGTCCATTTTAAGACAGAGAGTTGTGAATTTATGGAATTCCCTGCCCACAGAGGGCAGTGGAGGCCAAATCAACGGATGGATTTAATAGAGAGTTGGATAGAGCTCTAGGGGCTAGTGGAGTCAAGGGATATGGGGATGGCAGGCACGGGTTTTATTGATAGCGGACGAATCAGCCATGGTCACTAATGAATGGCGGTGCTTGGCCTCGAAAGGCCGCATGGCCTCCTCCTGCACCTATTTTCTGTTTCTATACACTGCCCCCGCCGCCCTCTGAGGCAGAGAATTCCACGGAACTCACCACTCTCTGTGAGAAAAAGTGTTTGCTCATCTCCGTTCTAAATGGCTTACTCCTTACTCATAAAATGTACCGCCTGGTTCTGGACTACCCCAACATCGGGAACATGTTTCCTGCCTCTAGTGTGTCCAAGCCCTTAACAATCTTATATGTTTTCAATGAGAATCCCTCTCATCCTTCTAAAACTCCAGAGTATACAAGTCCACTGCTCCATTCTCTCAGCCATTTGACAGTCCCCCGCCATCCCGGGAATTAACCTGGCAAACCTACGCTGCACTCCCTCAATAGCAAGAATGTCCTTTTCTCAAATTAGGGGGCAAAACTACACACAATACTATAGGTTGTGGTCTCACTGGGGCACTGTACAACTGCAGAGGGCCGATTTGCTCCTATATTCGATTCCACTTGTTATAAAGGCCAAACCTTTTCATTCGCTTTCTTTCATTGTCTGCTGTACCTGCATGCTTACATTCATAGACTGAAGTACAAGGACCCCCAGATCCCGTTGTACTTCCCCTTTTCCCAACTTGACGCCATTTAGATAGAAATCTGCCTTCCTGTTTTTTGCTACCAGAGTGGATAAACCTCACATTTAACCGCATTAAACTTAATCAGCCCATGCATCCGCCCACTCCCCAAACTGCCCAAGTCACCCTGCATTCTCATAGCATCCTCCTCCACAGTTTCACACTGCCATCCAGATTTGTGTCTTCTGCAAGTTTGCTAATGTTACTTCGAATCCCTTCATTCAAATCATTGATATGTATTGTAAATAGCTGCGGTCTCAGCACAGAGCCTTGCAGTTAACCCAGTCACTCCCTGCCATTCTGAAAGGAACCCGTTAATCCCTACTCTTTGCTTCCTGTCTACCAACCACTTCTCTATCCATGTCAGCACTCTTCCCCCAATTCCATGTGCCCTAATTTTGCCCACTAATCTCCTATGTGGGACCTTATCAAATGCTTTCTGCAAGTCCAGGTACACTGCATCCACTGGATCTCCCTTGTCAATTTTTCCGAGTTACATCGTAAAAAAATTCCAGAAGATTAGACAAGCATGATTTCCCCTTTGTAAATCCATGCTGACTCGGACGGATTATGTGACTGCTATCCAAATGTCCGGCTCTCTCATGTTTTTTATAATTGACTCCAGCATCTTCCCCACCTCCGATGTCAGGCTAATTGGTCTATAATTCCCCGTTTTCTTTCTCCCCCATTTCGTAAATAGTGGGATAAGATTAGCTACCCTCCAATCCACAGGAACGACCCTGAGTCTAGAGAACTGTATTGGGAAATTATCACCAATGCTTTGTAGAGCCACTTCATTAAGTACCCCTGGATGCAGTCCTGTGGATTTATCAGCCTTCAGTTCCCATCAGTCTCTCCAAAACAATGTCCTGCCTAATGTGGATTTTCCTTCATTCCTCGTCACCCCCAGATTCTCTGGCCACTACCATATCAGGAAGATTGTTTTGTGTCCTCCTTAGTGAAGACAGATCCAAAGTAACCTGTTGAACTCATCTGCCATTTCCTCGTTCCCCATAATAAATTCACATTTTTCGGTCTTCAAGGGTCTAACTTTGGTCTTAACTATTTTTTCCCTCTTCGCATACCGAAAGAAGCTTTTTAACCATATAACAATTACAGCACGGAAACAGGCTCTCTCGGCCCTTCCAGTCCGTGCCGATCATTTGTTTTTCCCCTAGTCCCATCTACCTGCACTCAGACCATAACCCCCCATTCCCTTCCCGCCATATACCTATCCACTTTACTTTTAAATGTTAAAAAATCGATCCTGCCTCCACCACTTCTGCTGGAAGCTCATTCCACACAGCCACCACCCTCTGAGTAAAGAAGTTCCCCCTCACGTTACCCCTAAACTTCCGTCCCTGAATTCGCATGTTATGCCCTCTTGTTTGGGAATCTTCCCTACCCTAAATGGGAAAGCTTATCCACGTCAACTCTGCCTATCCCTTTCATCATTTTAAATACCTCAATGAAGTTGTTCCCCCCTTAACCTTCTGCGTTCCAAAGAATAAAGACCTAACTTGTTCAACCTTTCTCTGTAACATAGTTGCTGGATCCCAGGCAACATTCTAGTAAATCTCCTCTGTACTCTCTATTTTGTTGACATCCTTCCTAAAATTAGGCGACCAAAATTGTACACCATACTCCAGAATTGGTCTCACCAATGCCTTGTACAATTTTAACATTACTTCCCTGCTCCTATATTCAATGCTCTGATTTCTAAAGCCCAGCACACCAAAAGCTTTCTTTACCACCCCATCTACATGCGATTCCACCTTCAAGGAACTATGCACAGTTATTCCTAGATCTCTCTGTTCCACAACATTTCCTCAATTCCCTACCATTTACCATGTACGTCCTATTTTGTTTTGTCCTGCCAAGATGTAACACTTCACACTTATCAGCATTAAACTCCATATGCCTTCTTTCAGCCCACTTTTCCATATGGCCCAAATCTCTCTGTAGACTTTGAAAATTCTACTTCATTATCCACAACACCACCTATCTTAGTAATCATCTGCGTACATGACAAACAACAGTGGACCCAACACAGGTCCCTGAGGCACCCCACTGGCCACCGGCTTCCAACCTGACAAACAGCCATCCACCTTTACTCTCTGACATCTCCCATTCAGCCACTGTTGAATCCATCTTACTACTCCGCCATTAACACCCAAAGATTGAACCTTCTTAACCAACCTTCCATGGGGAACCTTGTCAAAGGCCTTACTGAAAAAAATCCATATAGACAACATCCACTGCTTTACCCTCATCAATTTCCCTAGTAACCGCTTCAAAAAATTCAAGAAGGTTTGTCAAACATGACCTTCCAGGCACAAATCTATGTTGACTGTTCCTGATCAGACCCTGTTTATCCAGATGCTTATATATATTATCTCTAAGTATCCTTTCCCTTAATTTACCCACCACTGACGTCAAACTAACAGGTATATAATTGCTAGGTTTATTCTTTGAACCCTTTTTAAACAATGGAACAACATGTGCAGTACGCCAATCCTCCGCACTATTCCCGTTTCTAATTACATTTGAAATATTTCTGTCATAGCTCCTGCTACTTCTTCACTAACTTCCCCTCAATGTCCTAGGGAATATCCTGTCAGGACCAGGAGATTTATCCACTCTACTACCCTGCTTTTTATTATTGGCTAGCTTACCTTCGTACCTCATCTTTTTCTCCCCGTATTGTATTTTTGGTTATTTCTGCTGTTCTTTAGACATTACCCAAATCCTCTTGCTTCCCGCTCATCTTTGCTACGTTGTACATCTTCGCTTTAATTATTATACTGTCCCTGACGTCCCTTGTCAGCCATGGTCGTCCCTTTATCCCCTTGGAATCTTTCTTCCTCCTAGGAATGAATTGATCCTGCACAATTATTCCTAGAAACACCTGCCATTTCTGTTCCACTGTCACCCCTGCTAGTGTATCTTTCCAGTCAAACTTTGGCCAGCTCCTCCCTCATGGCCCCATAGTCCCCTTTATTCAACTGCAACACTGACACCTCCGATCTACACTTTTCCCTCTCCGATTGTAGATTAAACCTGACTATGTTATGGTAGTTCCCTCCTAATGGCTCAGTAACCTCGAGGTCCTTTATCAAATCCGGTTCATTACATAATACTAAATCCAGAATTGCCTCCCCGCTGGAAGGCTCCAATACAAACTGTTCAAAGAATCTATCACGAAGGCACTCTAAAAAGTCCCTGTCTTGGGGTCCAGTACAAACCTGATTTACCCAGTCTACCTGCATGTTGCCAATGTATGGCAATAAATTATTTTGAAAAAAGTTAATTTTAGTAATGAGAGAGAAAAACAGTTTCATTTTAGTAGTTAGAGAAAAGTTTATTTTAGTAATTAGACTGAAAAAAAAAAATTCCCTCTCACAATAGTGGGCAAACATACTTGGGACTATACCTCCCAGCAGTCACCGCGCTATCTCTCGTCATGTTGAATCCAACTGTGAAGGTTGCCGGAAGTTGCAGTTCAAAACATCTCCTTCTCACACATGCGCATTGTTTACCGCCGGGCGCCCCTCCCCCACCCTCCAGGTCCCCACACATGCGCAGTGCCGACAGCCAACACCCGCAAGTTCCCACACATGCGCAGTGATCACGGCGGCAACATAAGGCTCCCACACATGCCTACTAATCACCGACCCCCGCATCCTGAAACCTTGGCGGCTGCACAGTGAAGAGTGCTGATAGCCTAACACTCCCACACATGCGCTGACGTATTTCTCGACAGACGCATGGGCAGTGTCTCCTCTCCCCCAGTCTGTCCCAGCTCTGTCTCCCCAGAAACATCCAGTGTTTCCCCCCTCAAACTCTCTCCCGTCAGTTTATCCTCCTCAGATTCTCCCCACTCCGTGTCTCCCGTCAGACTCTCACTCCCCCCAGTCTCCCCCTCAGACTCTCTCTCTCCCTCCTCTCTCTCCCCTGTATCACACTCTCTCTCCCTCCACCTCCTCTCCTTCGATCTCACACGGTCTCTCCCTCCTCTCTCTCGCCCTCAATCTCTCAAATGTCCGTCTGTCACCCCAGTCACCCTCCCTCCATCTCAATGTCTCTCCCTGTCCCTCCCTCCCTCACTCCCCCTTCAGACTGAGCCTCTCACCTGCTGTGTCCATTATAGTCATTCCCATCTCTCCCTCCTCCCTCTCTTCCCCAGTCTGTTCCCCAGTGTGCTCCTCTTTCTCTCCCACGTCCAGCCTTCCCCTGTCTCCCCAGTGTGTTCCTCTCTCTCCCCCTGTCTACCCCCCATGTCTCTCCCTCCTAGAGATCCCCACTCCCTTCAAAGTCCCCGCCAGTCTTTCCCTCCCCCTCTCTCCTCCTGTCGGTTCCTCTCTCCCCCTCTGCTTCCCCCTCTGTCCCGCCCCTTTCATTCCATCCTCAGTCTGTTCCTCTCTCCCGTTATCAAACTTCAGTAGCTTAGTTGGTTAAATGCCAATAAAAGCGAACTTGAACTTCTCCATCTCTGTCTCCCCCCTCTCCCTCTCCGGAATAACGAGCCCATCCCACTCTTCTGCCTCCAAGCGTCTGCAGCTCCCCTCCTTCTCCCTCTTCCCCGTGCTCCCCTCCTCTTGTTCTCCGTACTCCCCTTATGTCTTTCCCTCTGGGCTCTCCCCGAGTGTGTATGACGAGAGACAGAGGATGGAGCTGAGCGCCGCTCACGCTCTCAACATTCTTCAACAATGATGCGTCTTCGGCAAAGAACGTCTCGATTACCTCTGTCACAGATCAGAAGGCAGATTATTATACTGACAAGAAGGCATATTATTATACGGCCAAAAAGGCAGATTATTATAATACGGATTATTAGAGTAAGAAGGCAGATTATTATAACTATAAAGGCAATCTATTCTAACCAGAAGGCAGATTATTATAACAAGAAGGCAGATTATTAAAACAAGTAGGCAGATTATTTTAACTAGAAGGCAGATTATTATAACAAGAAGGCAGGTTATTGTACGGACAAGGAAGCAGATTATAATACAGACAAGAACGCACTTTATTTCCAGATCAACGAGGCAGATTATTATACGAACAAGAGGGCAGATTACTTTAACAAGAATGCTACTCTGGCGGGTAACATCAAGGACAATCCCAAAAGAGTTTATAAATACATAAGGGGAAAGGGGAACTCCAGAGAGTGTGGGACCGCTCAGGAATCAAATAATTCATCTCTGTGTGAAGTCACATGTGTGGGATATTAAATGAGTATTTCTCCTCTGTATTTATCGAGGAGAAAGACAGTAGGACCGAGGAAATTGGCGTAGTCACTGAAAGTGTCTTGACAGCAGTCAGGGTTACCGTCAAAGAACTACTGAAGGTACTGACGTGTTTGAAGGCGGACATATCCCCAGGGCCTGATCAGACATATCCGAGGACATTGCGGGAATCTGGGGAGGAAATACCGGAAACTCTGGTTGAAATTTACGAGCCGTCCGAAAATACAGGAGAGGTGCCGGACGACTTGAGCGGCAAATCTTGTGCCTCTTTTCAAGAAGGGCTGCAGGGAAAATGCTGGAAACTATAGGCAGGTGACCTAAACATCTGCAGTTGGTAATTTACTGGAGAGTATTCTGAGGGATAAGTTGTACAAGCATTTGGATGGCCAAGGGCTGATTAGGAATTGTCAACATGGTTTTGTACGTGGGAGGTAGACAAAAATGCTGGAGAAACTCAACGGGTGAGACAGCATCTATGGGGCGAAGGAAATAGGCAACGTTTCGGGCCGTAACCCTTCTTCAGACTCACGTGGGAGGTCGTGTCTCACAAATATGATTGATTTTTTGAAGACGTGACCAAAAATGTTGATGAAGTCAGAGCTGTAGATGTTGTGCACGTGGACTGCAGTAAGGCATTCGACAGGGTTCCACATGGTAGGCTGCTCTGGAAGGTTAGCTCGCCTGGGATCCAAGGAGAGATGGCTGAATGGATCACAAATTAGCTCAATTGTAATAAGCAGAGGGTGATCGTGGAAGGTTGCTTCTCGGACTGGAGGATTTTGACTAGTGGTGTATCTCAGGTTCGGATTTGGGCCCGTTACTGAATGAATTAATTCATTAATTAATCAATGAATTAATCAATCAATTAATTAATTATCATTGATTCATTCATCCATTAAACTTAGCTGTAATCTAGCTATTCTTTACCGCCATATAAATTGTTTCATCTTTCAGATGAGAAAAATAATTGTCTCTCAACTACTATTACGAATACTGGATTGTGCTGATATTGTCTATCAGAATACAATTTGATACACATCTTCAAACCCCTCAATGTAGTTTTATAATAGTCTCTGCAGATTTATTTTAATGTGTCCATATCTAACTCACCACTGTTCTATGTACGAAACTCTAAACTGGTTATCCCCCCACGCTCGAAGATGCTACCACTGGTTCCAGTTCATCTTTAAATGCATCCATTTCAATTACCCTTCTTATTTAAAACAAGACCTATTACCATACACACCCTCATATTCACTAAGACATATTCAGCAACCCTTCTTTTTCATTCCAAGAACTAACAAAGAAATTGGGAGACGTGCATTTAAATTCAAAGTGCCTTCTGACTGGAACACTCTGCCTAGTACCTTAAGACCTATTAGCTCATTTCGTCTATTTAAAAAAACACTTTTACCCTTCCTTATAAAACCATGTACCTGTTTCTAGTATTAGTCTTCGACCTCCTTTATCTAGCTTGCTCTGTGTTTGATCATGTGGCATAGCTATTGTACATGCATTGCCATTACACTTATGTATTATTGTATTGCATAGTGTAACAACATTATGTCACAATACTATGAAATATATCATATAATAATAACGTACGATGTATGATAGGTGGTATATGGTATTATGCATCAACATTACGCTGTAACACATAACTTATTATTATTGGATATGTAAAGTCAATTAACAATTGTCATAAACTATAACATGTGGGGATGGAGGGGTTTTAGCATTGGTGTGTGGGTAGGTGTGTCAATGAGAGCCTCTATGTATGTTATGTCTATTGCAGTATGTTCTATGTTGGACCCCCTCGAAAACGAAATGACTGTTCATCTCAAGGGGTTATCCATGAATAAACTTGTTTCACTTGTTTCAATTAATTGATTCATAGGTTTTTTCGGCCAAATATTCACATACAAGGAATAATTACAGTTAGGATTGTGCATGTTTGTACATAAAACATTAAACATTAATAATAAGCATATTGATTAAACATGTGCATTCAATAAAATACCGGAACAAAAGGAGGCGACAGATGTGTGGTTGTTGAGTAGAGCAGCTACTCGTAGAAAAAAAGCAATACTAGAAGCAGTGTTCAACAATAGACTAGACATTATTGTAGAAAAGCATAAACTAATCACTGAAAGTCAATATGGATTCAGATCAAACAGATCAACATCACTTGCAATAATAGAATCAATTGAAGATATCACAAACGCTATTGACAATAAACTATATGCAGCTGGGATATTTATTGATATAAAGAAAGCATTTGATACGTTCAATCCTTTATTAAAAAATTAGAAAGGATGCATCAGACAGTACTGGATTGGATAAAAAGCAGTAACAGCAACAGTTTTGTACAGTTCTACATGTTTGGACACTGCTTGTGGTGTCCCCAAGGGGTCAGTGTTGGGTCCAAGACTATCCATCATGTATATAAACGACATTTGCAATGTGCCCAATGCCTTGAGGTTGGTCTTGTTCGCAGACAACACAAATATTTTTTGTTCTGGGGAGAATTTAAAACAACTACTGGACAAAATAACAAAAGAAATAGTCAAACTGAAAACATGGTTTGACAGGAAACAAAATATCATTAAACTTGAGCAAACCCAAAATAATGTTATTTGGTAATTGCAGAACAAATACACAAGCGAATATAAAGATAAATGGGGTTGAAATTGAACGAGTTCATGAAAATAAGTATCTTGGGGTTATAATGGATGATAGAATCAGCTGGAAATCACACATTAAACATGCACTATGCAAACTGTCAAAAAGCATTTCTGTATTACACAAAGTTAAGCAGGTTCTGGTTCACAAATCACTCAGCATTCTCTACTGTTCACTAATCTTACCCTACTTAAATTACTGTGCAGAAGTCTGGGGCAACAACTTTAAAAGTTCTAAAGAAGAAACTGCAGATGCTGGAGAATCGAGGGTTACACAAAAAGCTGAAGAAACTCAGCGGGTGCAGCAGCATCTAAGGAGCGAAGGAGATAGGCGACGTTTCGGGTCGAGACCCTTCTTCAGACTGGTCAGGGATCAGGGAAACGAGAGATATAGACGGTGATGTGGAGAGATAAAGAACAATGAATGAAAGATATGAAAAAAAGTATCGATGATAAAGGGAACAAGCCATTGTAAGCTGTTTGTGGTGTGAAAATGAGAAGCTAGTGCGACTAGGGTGGGGGAGGGAGATAGAGATAAAGGGAATGCCAGGGCCCGAGGGCTGAGGGAGAGGTGGGAAGGGGAGGAGACAGCAAGGGTTAACAGAATTGAGAAAATTCAATGTTCAAGCCCAGAGGATGCAGACTCCCCAAGCGGAATATGAGGTGCTGTTCCTCCAACTTGCGGTGTTGCTCACTCTGGCCGTGGAGGAGGCCTAGGACCGAGAGGTCGGATACGGAATGGGAGGGGGAGTTGAAGTGCTGAGCCACCGGGAAGTCGGGTTGGTTTTTGCAGACCGAGCGAAGGTGTTCGGCGAAACGATCGTCAAGCCTCCGCTTGGTCTCACCGATATAGATCATCTGGCATCTGGAGCAGCGGATGCAGTAGATGAGGTTTGCTCCAGATGCCAGAGCTGTTCCTCCAACAGCGCAAGTTGGAGGAACAGCACCTCATATTCCGCTTGGGGAGTCTGCATCCTCTGGGCTTGAACATTGAATTTTCTCAATTCTGTTAACCCTTGCTGTCTGCTCCGCTTCCTACCTCTCCCTCAGCCCTCGGGCCCTGGTATTCCCTCTATCTCTATCTCCCTCCCCCACCCTAGTCGCACTAGCTTCTCATTTTCACACCACAAACAGCTTACAATGGCTTGTTCCCTTTATCATCGATACTTTTTTGCATATCTTTCATTCATTGTTCTTTATCTCTCCACATCACCGTCTATATCTCTCGTTTCCCTGATCCCTGACCAGTCTGAAGAAGGGTCTCGACCCGAAACGTCACCTATCTCCTTCGCTCCTTAGATGCTGCTGCACCCGCTGAGTTTCTCCAGCTTTTTGTGTAACTTAAAAAGTTCGCTATATTCATTGACTATTCTGCAAAAAAGAGCAATGCGCATTATTCACAATGTCAGGTATCTGGATCACACTAATTCATTATTCTTACAGTCAAAGTTATTAAAATGAGCAGATTTGGTTGCATTTAAAACAGCACAGATAATGTTTAGGGCTAAAAATAAAAACTTACCTGGAAATATACAAACATTTTTCAATGAGCGAGTGGGGGGTTATAATTTAAGAAGAGTATTTAATTTTAAGGACAAAGAGTCCGCACGACCCGAAAAAACTTTTTGTATTTCGGTCAGTGGAGTGGGATTGTGGAACAGTTTGAATGTGGAGTTAAAGCAATGTCCAAACATGAACCAGTTCAAAATGACATACAAAAAACTTTTTTTCACAAGGTACAGGGATGAAGGGGATGCTTGACATGCTTGACAAGGGGTTAATGTTTATTAATGTGTATTTATTTATTATTTATTGATGTTTTTGGTTATTTCATACATATTACTTGTATGTGCTTATCAGTTGTATGTATATATATGTCTGCATGCATCTCTAAAATTTGTCTGGTGTACGTCTACTGTTAAATTGTAACTCAAATGAATAATTAAATATTGTAGATTATATATTGTATATTATGTTACATATTACATTACTATTGATACATTATCATTATTGTTATTATTATTATTATAAACAATGTTATTCATAATGGTGATAATAATAATTATTAATTAATTAATTATTAAATATGGAAGAAGGGTTTAGGGAGAAGGGGTGAGATTAAATAAGTTATTCTTCTTTTCACTTCTTTTCGAGCTTGTAAAGAAAAAGTGTTGGACATTTAAATTTTGCTTTATACTTTTCATTGCTTTGCAAATATTGCCTGGAATGTCCAATTGCTTGACTATTTCGATGTTGTTGTGGTTGTTTATTCATATTTATGTCTTTACTTGTTCGGAACAAATAAACAATTAAATACATAAATAAATAAATGTCTGGCCGTGACAGCTTTGACTGTCCAAAGTCGCCTTCCAGAGGGAAGTGATTCAACATGTTTCTGGCCAGAATGGGTGGGGTCAGAGACTACCTTGCCCGCTCGCTTCCTCGCCCTTGCAGTGTACAGTTCGTCAATGGAGGGAAGGTTGCAGCCAATAACCTTCTCATCTGATCGGATGTTTCGGCGCAGCCTCCGGATGTCGTGTTTGGTGGCTGAGCCAAACCATAACATGATGGAGTAGGTTAGGACAGACTCTACGATAGAAGTATAGAATTGGACCATCATTGCCTGTGGCAAATTGTTTCCTCAGCTGCCACAGGAAGTACATCCTCGGTTTGCCTTTTTGACTGTGGAGTGGATGGTAGACCACCACTTAAGGTCTTTGGAGATGTTGATTCCCAGGAACTTAAAATACTCCACGGATGTCACTGTGGTGTTTTTGATGATCAGTGTGGTCAGGGGAGGGGGAGCTCTACTAAAGTCTACTATAAATTCCACTGTCTTAATACCAGGACGCCAGCAGTGTCACTTCCTGTGAGTAGGCTGATTTCTCCCCATCCTGGATCAGTCCCATCAGGGTTGTGTCGTCCACAAACTTGAGAAGCTTGACAGAGGAGGCGCGGTCATTGGTGTACAGAGAGTAGAGGAGAGGGGAGAGTACGCAGCCTTGTGGTGCTTCTATGTTGTGGGTTTGCGGGTCCGAGATGTGTTTCCCAGCCACACATGCTGCTTCCTGTCTGTCACGAAGCTGGTGAACCACCGACAGAGGGGTTCAGGCACAGTCAACTCCAACATTTTTGAGTGTACTAGGTCTGGCACAATGGTGTTGAATGCAGAGCCAAAATCAACAAACAAAATCTTCGCATAGGTCCCCTGGAGGTCTAGGCGATGGAAGATGAAGTGCAGCCCCAGGCTGACTGCATCATCCACAGATCTATAGGCCCGATATGCAATCCACCGCAGGGTCCAGCAGGGGGTTCGTGATATTTTTCAGCTTGGACAATAGTGGAGACTTTGAAGCAGACAGGGACAGTACAGGTTTGCAGGAACTGGTTGAAATCTATTGTGTAGACCGGTGCCAGTTGTTCGCCACATAGATTGAGGGTAGAGGGGAAAACATTGTCCGCTCATGGAGATTTTATGCTTTAGGGTCTTCTGAACAGACTCTCCATCTCCTCTATTTTCATTGTTAATGATGGAGAAGTGGTGTTGTGCAGCACGGAGGGGATGGGTAATTGGGTGTCAAGATGTGATTGGATAGGTGTGGGTGGAAAAGGGTCCAGTCTTTTCAAACTGGAGTATTGCTTTAAGAATGTGTGAAGTGATGAATGGAGAGGAGTGGATGTAGCAGGGTTGGTTGGGGTGGGAAAGGGTCAACTCTTTTCAGAGTGGAGTATTGCTTTAAGTAGTTGTGGTGATTGGGGATCTACATTTATGATTTTGATGAAGTTTAAGTTCAAGTGAGTTTATTGGCATGTGTCCCTGATAGGACAATGAAATTCTTGCTTTGCTTCAGTACAACAGAACATAGTAGGCATTGACTACAAATCAAATCAGTATGTCCATATATAATTATATAAATATATACACACACATGAATATATAAACCGAGAACATAAAGGGCAAGATTAGCAAGTTTGCTGATGATACAAAAGTTAGTGGTTTTGTAGATAGTGAAGTGTTTGTGAAAGATTGCAATGGGATCTGGTTCCATTGGGCAGGTGGGCGGAGGAATGGTTGATGGACAGAATACATTACAGTGTGAGGTGTTGCATTTTCAGACGTTCAACAATGGCAGGACCTACACAGAAAATGGTGGCCTCTGGGGTAGTGTGCAGAGCGGAGGGATCTAGAAGTACAGGTGCATAGTTCCTTGAAGGTGGAGTCGCAGGTCGATAACGTGGTAAAAAAGGGTTTAGGCACTGTCGCCTTCATTAGCCATAGCATTGATTGTAGAAGTTGGGAGGTCATGCTGTAATTGTATAAGACATTGGCGAGACCGTAATAAGAATATCGTGTTCAGTTCTGCGCACCATGTTATAGGAAAGGTATTGGCAAGCTTGAAAGGGTTCAAAAAAGATTTACAAGGATGTTGCCAGGACTAGAGGGTGTGAGCTAGAGAGAGAGTTTCAGTAGGCTGGGTTGCTATTCCATGGAGTGCATGAGGATGAGGGGAGATCTTATGTAGGTATACAAAATCATGAGAGAAATAAATTGGGGAGATGCACAGTGTGTTTGCCCAAAGTAGTGAAATCGATGACCAGACATAGGTTCAATGTGAAGAGGAAAAGATTCAATAGGAATCCGTGGCAATTTTTTCACACAAAGTGTGGTGGGTGTATGGAACATGCTGCCAGAGGAGGTAGTTGAAGCTGTGATTATCCCATCATTTAAGAAGCAATTAGACAGGTACATGGATAGGACAGGTTTGGAGGGATATGGACCAAGTGGAGGAAAGTGGGACTAGTGCAGCTGGGACATTGTTGGCGGGTTTGGGCTGGTAGGGCCGAAGGGCGTGTTTGCACACTCCCCCTCTCTTCCCAACCTTTCCGTCTCTCGCTCCCCAGACTCCAGACCTCTGTCTCCATACATCCACCATCCTCTGTTTCCGCACACTCCTCTCCCTCGCTCTCCCCACGCTCCTCCCGCGCACACCCACCCCGCTACCTCTCTCCCTAGTCCTACGGCCCTCTTACTTCCCACATCTCCCTCTCCCATCACACTATTCCCCTATTCCATTCGCTCCTTCTCTTCACCACCTCCACTTCTCTCTTCTCCACCTCTTTATCGCGCACTTCCTCTGAAGCCTCCTCTCCCACCCATCCCCCACCCCCCCGATCCCCTTCTCAACTCTTTCTCCACACACTCCTTCCCCCTCTCCTACAACCTCTCTCCTTGTTCCTTCTGGCCACCTCCCTCTCTCCCCTCCCCTCCCTCTCCACACTGCTCCCTCTCTTCCCTACGCTCCCACTGCCTCCACCTCTCCCGTACAATGTCTATTGCGCTCCTTCCTCTCCTTCTTAACATTCCTCTCCTTCTCTCGCCTTTGCTTAGCCTCCATAGTTCCGCCATCCATTCTCCTTAAACTTATCCCCTCTCTCCCCTCCCTTCTCTCTTCTCACACTCATCCCCTCTGCCTCATCACATTCCTCCACTCGCTTTTCCCACTCCTTCCCCTATCTCCTCCACTCCTCCACTTTTTCGGTCCACAAATTAGCCAGAGAAAGTAGCCGACCAGAGGACTGGGAGAATTCAGAGTCCAACAGAGAAGGACAACGGGCTTAATTAGGAAAAGGAAAATGGATTATGAAAGAAAACTGGCAGGGAACATAAAAACTGACTGCAAAAGTTTTTATCGATATGTGAAGAAAAAAAGATTAGTTAAAACAAATATAGGTCCCATGCCGTCAGAAACAGGTGAATTGATCAGGGGGAAACAAGGACATGGCAGACCAATTGAATAACTACTTTGGTTCTGTCTTCACTAAGGATGACATAAATAATCTGCCGGAAATAGTAGGGGATCGCGGGTCAAATGAGATGGACGAACTGAGTGAACTCCAAGTTAGCCGGGAAGTGGTGTTGGGTAAATTGAATGGATTTAAGGCCGATGAATCCCCAGGGCCAGATAGGCTGCATCCCAGAGTATTCAAGGAAGTAGCCACAGAAATAATGGATGCCTTAGTGATAATTTTTCAAAACTCTTTAGATTCTGGAGTAGTTCCTGAGGATTGGAGAGTGGCTAATGTAACTACACTTTTTAAAAAGGGAGGGAGAGAGCAAACTGGGAATTACAGACCAGTTAGTCTAACATCGGTAGTGGGGAAACTGCTAGAGTCAGTTATTAAAGATGGGATCGCAGCACATTTGGAAAGTGGTGAAATGAGTGGACAAAGTCAGCATGGATTTACGAAAGATAAATCATGTCTGACGAATCTTATTGAATTTTTGAGTCTGTAACTAGTAGAGTAGATAAGGGAGAACCGGTGGATGTGTTATATCTGGACTTTCAGAAGGCGTTCGACAAGATCTCACACAAGAGATTAGTATACAAACTTAAAGCACGCGGTATTGGCTGTTCAGTATTGATGTGGATAGAGAACTGGCTGGCAGACAGGAAGCAAAGTGTAGGAGTGAACGGGTCCTTTTCAGGATGGCAGGCAGTGACTAGTGGGGTGCCGCAAGGCTCAGTGCTGGGACCCCAGTTATTTACAATATATATTAATGATTTGGACGAGGGAATTGAATGCAACATCTCCAAGTTTGCCGAAGACACAAAGCTGGGGGCAGTGTTAGCTGTGAGTAGGATGGTAGGAGGCTGCAAGGTGACTTGGATGGGCTGGGTGAGTGGGCAACTGCATTGCAGACGCAGTATAATGTGGAAAAATGTGAGGTTATCCACTTGGGTGCCAAAAACTGAAAAGTAGACTATTATTTGAATGGCGGCCGATTAGGAAAAGGGGAGATGCAACGATATCTGGGTGTCAAGGTACACCAGTCATTGAAAGTAGGCATGCAGGTGCAGGAGGCAGTGAAGAAAGCGAATGGTATGTTAGCATTCATAGCAAAATGATTTGAGTATAGGAGCAGGGATGTTCTACTGCAGTTGTACAGGGCCTTGGTGAGACCATAACTGGAATATTGCGTACAGTTTTGTTCTTCAAATCTGAGGAAAGACATTCTTGCCATAGAGGGAGTACAGAGAAGGTTCACCAGACTGATTCTTGAGATGGCAGGACTTTCATATGACGAAAGACTGGATAGACTCGGCTTGTACTCGCTAGAATTCAGAAGATTGAGGGGGATCTTATAGAAACTTTAAAAATTCATAAGGGGTTGGACAGGCTAGATGCAGGAAGATTGTTCCCGATGTTGGGGAAGTCCAGGACAAGGGGTCACAGTTTAAGGATAAGGGGGAAATCTTTTAGGACCGAGATAAGGAAAATATTTTTCACACAGAGAGTGGTGACTCTCTGGAATTCTCTGCCACAAAAGGTAGTTGAGGCCAGTTCATTTAAGAGGAAGTTAGATGTGGCCCTTCTGGCTAAAGGGATCAGGGGGTATGGAGAGAATACAGGTAAGGAATACTGAATTGGATGATCAGCCATGATCATATTGAATGGCGGGCAGGTTCGATGGACCGAACGGCCTACCCCTGCACCTGTTTTCTATGTTTCTGTGTCCCTTCATTCACCCCTCTCGTTCTCTCACTCCTCCCATTCTCTATCCACACACTCCTCCCACTCTCGAAACTTTCCATCCTCTCCCACCACTCCTCTCCCCTCGCTATCACCACTTCCATTCTCACTCCTCTCCCTCTCTGTCCCCACACCCTCCCTCCGCACAATCCTCTCTCTCTTTCATCCCATACTCCTTCCCCACTTGAGCCTCACCTCCTTTTCTCCCCAAACTCATTTCTCAATTGAAACTCTCCTCGCATTTTCTATCCCCACACTGCTCCCATCTCTCCCCTTTACTGCTCTCTCTTTCTCCCCACACTCTTCCCGTCTCTCTGCCTGCCTCCTTCTCTCTCAGCACCCTACTTCCTCCTTGCTGGAAAAAAAAATGTTGGGCGAGTCCAGAACCAGGAGCCACGGTCTTAGAATAAAGGGGAGGCCATTTAAGAATGAGGTAAGAAAAAAACGTTTTCACCAGAGAGTTGTGAATTTATGGAATTCCCTGCCACAGAGGGCAGCGGGGGCCAAATCACTGGATGGAGTTAGATAGAGCTCTAGGGGCTAGTGGAATCAAAGGATATGGGGAAAAGGCAGGCACGGGTTATTGATAGTGGACGATCAGCCATGATCACAAAGAATGGCGGTGCTGGCTCGAAGCACTGAATGGCCTCCGCCTGCACATATTTTCTATGTTTCTATGTTACTATGTTTCTATGTTTCTATGTTCCATCTCTCTCCCGAAACGCCTCTCCCACTCTCCCTCCACACGCTCAGCTCCTTTCTAACCACCCTCTCTCTTTCCACACCCCTCACTCCCCGTCTCTCTCCTATTAATCCACCCTCTCTCTACCCCCTCTCTCCGCAAACTCAGCGCACTCTCGCTCCAACACCCGTCTCCATCCCTCCCCGCTCCCTCCATCTCCCCACAACCCTCCCCTCTCTCTGTCCCATCTGACTACCCACCTCCTCACTCTCCCCACTCCCTCTCTCATCATCACACTTGCCATCTCGCCCTTTACTCTCCGTCTCTCCACATCACTGTGTTCCTCCTCTCGCCTCAACTCCTTCCCCATCACACTACTCCATCTCTCCCCTCTCCTCCACCTCTCCCTTCTCCGTCTGTCTCTATCATGCCCCTCTCATCTCTCTTTCATCCCCCTATCCACTCCTCCCACCATCTCTCCATCACTAGCCCGTACTCCACCTCTCCCCTCCTCTTCCTCCCTCTATCATCTACCTCTCTCGCCATCACTTCGCTCATCCACTCTCCTCATCATGCCGTTCCCTCTCTCTCACTCATCCGCTCAATCTTCCCATCGAACCGCCACTACCCCCCATTCTCTTCCTCTCTCCCCACCACATCACACCCTATCTACCCTCCTGCACTCTCTCCCACTCTCTCCGCCTCACACGGTTCCCTATCTACCCTCCTCCCTCTCTCTCCCCTCTCACCCCATAACACAGTCCCTTACCTCGTTTTCACACCACTCCGTCTCTCCCCTCCTCTGCCTCTTTCCCCATCACACCTCTCCCTCTCTCTCTATCACACCACCCACTCTCTCCCGGCGCAGCTTTAATGGCCGCGGGACATTCCAGCGCCCGCCTGGGGCTCCAACTTTGTGACTTTTCGGCCAAGAGCGGGGCCGTACATCGCCAGGCGCGGCCTCGTTGGCCGCCGGACTTAACATCACCCGCCTGGGGCTTCGACATCGGGAGAGAAATGGTGCGGGGGAGAGAGAAGAACTCTGCCTTCCATCACAGTGAGGAGGAGATTCACTGTAATGGATGTTTGTGTAAATTGAATTGTTTGTATGTTTTGTAGGAATTGTTCTGTTTGTATGGCTTGTAGAAACGGAGTTTCGTTTGAGCCTCCCTGAGGGTTCGAATGACAAGTGATAAAATCTAATCTAATCTAATCTAATCTAATCTGCTCCCTCCTCTCCTTCTCTCCCCCCCCCCCCGTCACACCGTTCCCTCTCTACTCTCTCCATCTCCCTCTCTCCTCCACAGGTGTGTGATCTACAATGACCAGAAAGTTTGTGCGTTTGGAGAAACCGCCGCGAAACCTGACTAAATCTAGTTTCTAATAAAGAGTCACAAACTGAGGATCCTCCAGCTACTTATTTATTGTGGAAGCCCAGCAGAAGAACTGATATCCGGCGGCACGGGGAAGTGGTGGAGTCGGCGGGGAGAGCGCGCACTGTCTAACTTTGGAAATAAACAGGTTAAACAGATCCGTCTGCTCCACAAACACTCCCACTCAACCTGTGACTTTCAGTGAACAGTGTAACCGCACTCCTTGATCACTCTACTCTATAACAGTTGAAGTGTGTGTGACAGGTGGGTGTGCGAGATCGATTTTATGGTGTAGTCTCAATGAAGCCCGACGAGGTGGGAGATTACAAGGGATTACGAGATTGGGCAATCATTATGGCGTTGGTTATACCAGCCGTAATAAATTCACGGCGCAGATCTGAATGGTGGAGGGAGAGGAGACAATTGATCCAAGGGCGGAGTTTGCACCAGACCAGTCCCCACTGCGAAGGGCGGCGGGACGATTAGTCACAGGGCAGTTTACCCCCAGGAGGGTCACAGAGAGAAGTTTATCATAGTCCGCCGTCCACTGCGGAAGGAAATGGGGTTTGGTCCCAGGGTGGAATTTATCCCAGATTGGTCTACCCTGCAGAGGTAGATGGGACGATTGGTTTCAGGGCGGAGTTTACCCCGGCCGGTCCACACTGCGGAGGGAGACGGGACGATTGGTCCCAGGGCGGAGTTTACCTCAGACCGGTCCCCATTGCGGGGGCCTACCGTCCGATTGGGTAATTGCGACAGTTCTCGCTGTGACGGGCGGGAGGTCACGGACCGGGGCCGTGGATAGGATCATCTGCGCGGGGCTGACGCCTGGAAGTTCCGGTGACGGATGTCAGCCATGAGTGTTTCAACAAATTCTCCAATAATGCACCATCAGTAAAACATTTTCTGAACGTTCTATCTGGGGGAGTTGACTTCAGCATTGTGTGTATTGCGCTGATCATTCACCGACTTACTTCAATTAAATTGCTTGCCCATTTTTCTCCAATTGGTAGGTATGGCAGCATGTTGCACGGCCAGGAGGGAATGCTTCAGAATCGGGAGGCTGTGGCTTTAAATCTAATTTCAAAAACAGATAACTAAATAATTTATTGTAGTACTGAGGAATGTTGATGATCAGAGGTGATGTTTGTTTCATTCAGATATGTGCAAGTGGAAGAAGGGTCTCGACTTGAAATATCGCCTATTCCTTCCATCCAGCGATGCTGCCTGTCCCGCTGAGTTTACTCCAACAATTTGTGTCTACCTAAGTTCATGTCGGGGCACTATTAGACTGGAACATTAAAACTTCTCACCTTGGCAAAAGGCTTTCTCTCACTCATTATGCCAATGTCAGTTGCCCTGGAACCTTTTGAATGACCTTTCCTCGGGAAAAATATCACCTCTTGCTTTGCCTACAAAGAAAGGGATTCCATCTCAAAATTAATGTAATGGTTCTAAATTCTGAAGTTTGCCGTTTTTACATAAACACAAGTTTTATTAGATCCTAACAAGAAGAATGGAAGAAGGTTTGGAAAGTGGAATGTAATGACATATAAATAATATATAGATTGTTTTTGGACATGACAGCACTGGGCCTCTACTAACTGCATTTTAAAAGGTGGAGGGGGGGACCTCATTTAAAAATTACAGAATAATGAAAAGGCTTAGATAGTGGATGTGGAAAGGATATATCCACTGTTGGGAGTCTAGGACCAGAGGTCATAGCCTCAGTATTAAAGGGCGCTCTTATAGAAAGGAGGTGAGGACGATGTTCTTTAGTCAGAGGGTAGTTAGTCTGTGGTACTCATTGCCACAGAGGGCTCTGGATGCCAAGTATGGATATTTTAAAGGCAAATATATTGATTAGAACGGGTGTCGATGGTTATGGGAAGAAGGCAGGAAATTGGATTAAGAGGTAGAGATCAGACATGATTGAATGACGGAGTAGACGTGATAGGCCGAATGGCCTAATTCTACCACTATTACGTCAGCCGGATCACGGAGCAGGGAGCGTGTGGCCGCCTCTGGGATGCGCTCAGAGGGCGGATTTATTAATGAGCCGAAGCACTAAGGTGAGCGGATATTTCACTGCGCTTTTTATCTGCTCTCTGAACTTGGACTGGGTCGCCGCGTAAATAAATGTGTTCGTGCAGCAGCTGAGATCCTTCAGCAAAAACCCAACGTAGTGAAAGATATATTCAGAATCATTCCGATCTACTCCAATGCCTTTGATCTGATTAAAGACGAATTCAACAACCACCGTCAGGCATAGAATGATAAAGCTGCCGGAGATGGCGAAAAGTAAAACCACAGACCTCCTCCTGCTCTCCATCTCCGGGTCACTGTGGTTCTCCCCCTTGCTCTGATCCCTCAGTCTCTTTCGGACCCGACTGGCCACTAAAATGTGCCGGACTGTCAGAGCGTTGAGCAGCAGAATTACAGCGAAAGGGAGGAAAGAGTTAAAACCGTGTCGAACCAATCAAAATGCCACCCACCCGGGATCAGTGTAATAACTGTCCACCGTGACACAACCCCACGGGACATTGTCGATCATTTTCCGGGGTTCCCGTGTGAAGTAGCGGGGAACGTTTTTCAGACAGAGCAGAACGCCGGCGGTTACGAGAATCGCTGCCGCAGTTTTCCCGGTGCAATATTTTGTTTTCAGCTTCTGGCAACAAATGGCGACAAACCGATCAAAGGTGAAAGTGACCGTGAACCATACTGAACAGTCTGTAGATGCGAACTTCAGTACATCGACAACACTGCACACAGGAGTGACGGACAGAAAACTCCAAATAAAGTAATGATATCGGATATGATATAAAATTACCGCGTTGATAAGGACCAGTAGATCGGCCGCTGCCATGGCCACCAGGTAGCGAGTGGTGCAGGTGGGAGAGGCCGCACTTTCCCCCCGGGACAGGATCACAATCGCCACTAAATTAACTGCGAAAAGAGAAGGGAACGGACATTTGACATTACTGAACATGATCCCCAGAGCTAAACATTGGCTCGACCTTTAGCTCAAGATCAGGAGTGCTGGACTCGGTGCGTGGCCGCAAGTTTCACAATGTTAGACTCGGCTGCGACTGTGCCCGACAGCCTGCTTCAGGAAAGAAGGGATATGGAGACGGGTGGGATAAAATGGCGGGGAGGGAAGCAACCTGCAACAATAGGCGGAACGATCCTTTCTAAAATTAACTCTGCACGCAGTGTCTGATGGGGCCGGTTTCACAAGCTTAACCCTGACCGGCTGCGTTCAACCAGGCTCTGGGTACTCGGCATCTGATAGGGACGAGGAGGGTTCCATACGGAAGGCAGGGACAACTTAGAATCCGGCAGCGGAGTGGCCCCGTTCGTGGATTCTTTACACAATAAGTTCAGTTCGGTAACAACACATGTCGTTAGATCGGCGGCCACCGGTCCAGGAGATCGCTCAAAATTCTTGACCAACAGGCGGTGGAATCCGACTGTGACTGACTACACAGCGAGAAATATCCGAAGGAGCGGGTGTTCATTCTTGATAAATAACTCTGGCACAGTGTGCTTCACAATGTGAAACCCTCCCAGTGATACCGGCCCGGTGAGCTGCCTGTCGCGAGCACCGGGACAACTCTGGGCAAGCTCCCACAACACAAAGGAACAACATTGTAGTAGGTCCCGGCAGTGAGAGGTAAAACAGGGTTAGTTCCAGCTGTCCGAAAATAAGAAAAATCACAGGTAGACACAAAATGTTGGAGTAACCCAATGCGTCAGGCAGCATCTCTGGAGAGAAGGAATGTGTGACGTTTCGGGTCGAGACCCTTCTTCGGTCTAAGTCAGAAGTCCTTCTTTCCAGACAAGCTACATGATTCACTGAGTCACTCCAGCAATTCGATTTAAACCAGCACCTGCAGTTCTTCCCTAAACATAAATAAATCACAGCGTTTATTCAAAGATATTTCACTGAGCCCATTGATATACTTCACGTATTCTTGTACAACGATCAACAGCTATGAATCCTGAAACATGAGCAGAATCGGCTCAATACCGGTTAACACACGGAGTTATCAAACTTGAAATGTTCTGCTCATTTACCAGGGACTCCAACGGCTGCAATGATCACATATAAGATTTTCTCCACACGCAAATATTCCATAAACTTTTCCCACATTTTCTCTGCCCAGCGATGTGTCCCCGTGAGCTACCGGTAATCTCTCGGAATAAAATGCTTGAGCAGAACATTCCCGGAGTTGTTATACCATTTTCCGTCTCCACTGGGACTGTAAAGTTTCAACATAGATTAAAAATAGAGATTTTGAAATGATTCGAAAACAGATGACATCATGATGTGATTTATTCAAGGAATTGATTGAAACTTCAATGACTGGGAATTGTGGCGATACTGAGGGATGGAATTGGGAACGGTGGTGCTCCAGCAAAGAGGTTATTGTTTCAAACTCCATCGCATCCAACTCTCCACCTCATGTTGTTTGTCCGGTTTCCTTCAATCCGTCTCACTCAGCAAGGCATTCCTAAAATTCAGGAAGCCGCTTACGGTTTCTGGTACCCAATTTGAAGGTGTACTTGGCGACCTTTATCTACAGATAGAGGAATTAGTTCGACAGATCGCCTCGGACTAAAATGCCCCTTCCACTCTGCTTCACCACTCAATATGATCGCGGCTCATCCGATTGTAACGTCCACCCCGCGCTCCCGTGACCCCGGTAACCATTCACCCCTTGCTTGCCTGGAATGGGTCTGACTTTGCTCTGGGACAATAACATTCTCTGACTTCATCACCTCTGAGGAAAATGACATAAAGACTCATGACACTCGGAGGACAGAAACATTACCGCCTCAGAATTGTATTTTATTTAAATAACACAGAGAATGATGCAGCACGTCTCCCTCCTCCCTTTCTCTCTCCCTCCTTCCTTACCGCTATCCTCTCTCTCAAATGTTACTCTCCTCCCTACACTCTCTATTTTCCCTCTCTGTCAACCTCTCCCGCTTACCCCTCCCTCCCCTCTCCGTCAGTGCATCTCTCCCTCCGTCTCTGTGTCTCCCTGACCCTTCCCCTCTCTCCCATATGCCAACCCACTCGCTCTGAACTCCACTATCTCTTCATCTTCTCACTCTCCCTCCATCTCTTCTACCATCCTGTCTATTTCTCCCGTTTTTCTTTGTACTCTTAATCTCTCTCTCCATTTTCCCCAACTCTCCTCCTGCTAGCTCTCAACTCCCTCTCCAACGTATTTTTGTGTGAAGTGCGGGTAAAACAGTTAACATTTGATGTTCTACCCCCTCCGTCACACACCAGGATCCCTTCCAGGTGATACTGAGGTTCACCTGCAACTCGTCTGATCTCATCTACTGCACGCGGTGTTCCAGATATCACCTCATTTACATCGGCGTCGCCAAGCGTAGACTCGGCGATCTTATCACAATTTATCTTGTACAATTTTAACATTACTTCCCTACTCCTATATTCAATGCTCTGATTTATAGAGCGCTTTAAATGTTAATAATCCAATTTTAAAGTTAATCTTTTGAGCAGACTCGGCGATCTTATCACCAACCACTTACCCTTCGTTCCGCCATGACATGCCGGATCCCCCCGTTGCGAACCATTGTGACTCCCGTTCCGACACTGACCTTTCTGCACTGGGCCTCCTCCATTGCCAGAATGCGGCTACATGCAAACCAAAAGAACGCCACTTCATATTCTGCGTTGATACATTACAACATAAAGGTTTGCACGTTGAGTTATTCAATGTTAGGTAACTAACGTGTAAATTCCCGCTTCCCCTCGCTCTTCTTCGCGCTTCACCTGGATTCCCACCTGTTCATCCCCTCGTTCTCCCCGTTCACCGATATTCCTTCCTCTCTCTTGCTAATTCTATCCTCTTCAATCATCATCTCACACCTGTTTATCTTTAAACTATAGTCACAACCATCTGAGTATGAAAATGCCATTCACCCGCAGCCGCTCATCATTTATATCACTCCGTCACTCACTCACTCAGTCATATCTCCGTTTGTCCTGCCTTCCTCTGTTCCAGCCTTCTCCCCTTTTCCACCACAATCTATTTGAAGGAGGGTTCCGAGCCAAAAGGCCACCTATCCACGTTCTTAGAAGGCTTGGAAAGTTCGACATGTCCCCTACAATTCTCAGCAACTTCTATAGATGGACCATAGGAAGGATTTTATCAGGATGCTTCACAGTTTGGTTTGGGAATATCTCCATCCAAGACTGTAAGAAATTGCAGTGAATTCTGGACGAAGGACAACCATCACTCAAACCAACCTCTCTTCTATTGACTCTACTGATACATCACGCTGTCTTGGCTAGGACAGCAGCATAATCATGGACGAGTCGCAGCCTGGTCATTCCCTCTTCGCTCCTCACCCATCAGGCAAAAGATAAAGACGTGTGAAAACGCACACCTCCAGATTCCCGGACAATTTCTTCCTACCTGTAATATAGCATCTGAAGCATCATACCACAACTATAGATCAGTCTTGAACTACTCTTTCGCACATTGAAGACCCCCGGACTATCCCTGATCGGACTTTGTTGCCTTTGCCTTGCACTAAACGTTATCCGCTTATCATGAATGTATACACTGTAAGCGGCTCGATTGTAATAATGATTGTCTTTCTGCTAACTGAGATAAATTTAACTCAACTGCTCCAGAGATGTATTCTGACTTGCACTTGTGTGTGACAGTATGCGTCTGTGAGTCCATGCTTCAGTGTGTTGGAACGTGTGTGAATGTGTGAGATTGTGCGAATGAGATGGACTGTATGTGTGTGTGTGTGTGTGTGTGTGTGTGTGTAAGTTTGTGTGTGTGTGTGTGTGTGTGTGTGTGTGTTGTGTGTGTGTGTGTGTGTGTGTGTGTGTGTGTGTGTGTGTGTGTGTGTGTGTGTGTTTGTGTGTGTAAGTGTGTGTGTGTGTTTGTGTGTGCGCTAGTGTGTGTGTGCGTGTGTGTGTGTGTGTGTGTGTGTGTGTGTGTGTGTGTGTGTGTGTGTGTGTGTGTGGTGTGTGTGTGCATGCGTATGCAAGATTTTCAATGATTCAATTATACTTTATTGTCACAAGCATTTCGCTAGGTGCAGTGAAATACTTTGTTTTGCAGACAACGCGGTAATGTCATGTAGCCGACCTCACCTAGACACTACACAAGTATCACCATATTTTGACGCCGATAAAGTTACAGACGTTGGCCGAATACTTCTATCTCCTCCCTGCCGCCGCACCGGGGGTCGTCCCTTTGTTCTGGGCGGCCTTTCTCGCTGTCCGACGGTCCACCTCGTTCTCTGCGGTTGCTCTCGGCTCTTTTGTGCTCCAGAGGTGCGGCTCTCATCGCCGTCCGCGTTGGGCGAGCCGGGTAACCGGGCCGACTGAAGGGCTTGACCCGCTCCCGGGAACACTCCCGGCCGCGCTGCGCTGCTCGCCGCGAACATCCCGAGATCCTTCTCAATCCAAAATTTGTAAGTGTGCACGTGGGTATGCGTGTGTGAGTGCGGCACAGTTTGTAACATTGCCTGTATGCCTGTGTATGTTTATGCCTGCGCGAGTGCGTGAGTGTGCGTGAGGGTGTGAACATTAGTAAGTGTGGCTGCATGTGCAATTGAATGCATCTGCGTCTCTGACTGGGGGGAGTGTATGTGTGTTTGTGAGAGTTAGTGTTTGCGTGTGTGAGTGTGTGTGTGGCTGTTTGTCACTGAGACAGTGTGAGTATGTGATTGTTTGATAATGAAAAAGCATGTGTGAGTATATGATGGTGTTGAGTAAATGAGTGCCCGTGAGTGTGTTAGTGCGTTAATGTGTGCGATGCAGCGATGTATTGACGCGCAGTAGCGTCGTACGAATGGAGTGACACTATGAGATAGTACCGGTGGAGTGGCTAACTATGGAATGGTTATGACGGAGTGGCACCCTGCGTGGCAGTTGTGATGAAATGACACACATGGGGCAGAACTAACGGAGTAGTACATTGTGGAGTAGTACCAATGGAGTGACACTCTGTGTTGTAGTACTGATGGAGTGACGCACCGTGGGATAGTACTGATTGAGTGACGCACAGTGAGATTGTATTGAATGAGTGGCGCTGTGCAGCAGTCTGATGGAGTGATACTTGTTGTATTGTGCTGTTGGAGTAACACGCTGTGGAATACTACTGATGTAGTGACACACTATGGGGCAGTGCTGATTATTGAATGACACACTGATGAGTTCTGATGGAGTGACACACTGCCGGGGGTACTGATGGAGAGACACACGATAGGGCAGTACTGATGGAGTGATACACTGTGGGGTAGTACTCATGGGTGACACACTCTTGGGTAGTTCAGATATAGTGGCACACTATGGGATAGCACTGACAGAATGACAGACTGTGGGTTGTACTGAAAGAGTGACACCCTGCGGTGTAGTGCTGATGGAGTGACACAATTTGTGGGGTAGTACTGATGGTGTTACGGAAGGTGGAGTTGCACTGATGGAGTGACACACTGTGGTGTTTTTTTCCGATAGAGTACACTCTGTGCTGGTACGGATGGAGAGAGACGCTGTTGCATTGTATAGATGGAGTGTAACTGTGTGGCGTAGTATCGATAGTGACATACTGTGGGGTAGTACTGATGGACTGACACACTGTGGAATAGAACTCATGGAGTGACATTCTATGGGTAATAATACTAATACTAATAATAATAATAATAATAATAATAATAATAATAATAATAATAATAATAATAATAATAATAATAATAATAATATACATTTTATTTAATGGCGCTTTTCAAGACACTCAATGTCACCTTACATCACATAATATCAGTAATAAACATACAATAAGCAACAAAGCACCAGTAAAAAATTCCACAATAGACCATACAATAAGCAACAGAGCATAGCACAACGAGTTAAAATTGACATAAAATAAGATGCAGTTGTTGCAGTTAAATATTTAAGCTAGTTTATAAAGATGGGGTTTAAGAGCGGTTTTGAACCCTGTCATGGAGTCCAGTATGCGGATGTGAGGCGGTGGTGAATTCCAGGTGCAGCGTGGGAGAAGGTCCTGGCACCCATTGCGCTAAGGTTGATGGGTGGTAGTGCCAGTAGACCTTCTGATGAAGACCGCAGGGAGCGGGAGGGGCGTAAGTCTGAAGGAGGTCTGTGAGATAAACTGGGGAAAGGTTATGAAGCGCTTTAAATGTTAATAATCCAATTTTAAAGTTAATCCTTTGTGAAACAGGGAGCCAGTGTGTCATTCGTTGAATCAGCAGGGGTGTGACGTGATCAGTGGAATTTGAGCGTGTGATAATCCGTGCTGCAGAGTTCTGGATGTGTTGAAGTCGATGAATAAGCTAGTTGGGGATTACTGCCAGGATTCCATTGCAGTAGTCAATGCGTGATGTGACCAAATTATTGACTAGAACTTGCATGGAGTGTTGTGTTAAACCAGGGCATAGTCTGGAGATGTTTCGTAGAAGCAAAAAGGCAATCGGGGAGACATTGTTTTATGACTAGAGAAAGAAACAGTACTATTCAAGATCACACCAAGGCTCTTAACCTGTCTGTAGACTGGTATGATGGTTTCAGCGAATGGGAGTGAATATATATTGTTTTTTGATATTGTAAATTTAGATCCAAATAGGTCAGTTTTACTGCTGTTGAGCTTTAGTTATTTGTTTGTCATCCATATCCGTATATCATGGAGACAGGCAGTGAGAGTACTGGAGGGAACAGTAGGTGGGCTTGGTGGACGCATAAAGCTGTGTATCATCAGCATAACAAAGAAATGAATACCAAGGTGCCGAACATGTTTGCCAAGAGGGAGGAGGTAGATAAGCAACAAGAGTGGCACCAACGAGAGTAGAGTAGAGATCAGAGAGTAGAGGAACCAACGAGAGAGCAGGCTATTCTAGACTGGGTACTGAGTAATGAAGAAGGATTAGTTAGCAGTCCTGTTGTGCATGGCCCCTTGGGCAAGAGTGACCATAATATGGTTGAGTTCTTCATTGCGATGGAGCGTGACATTGTTAATTCAGAAGCAAGGGTTCTGAACTTTAAGAAAGATAAATTTGAGGGTATGACGTGAATTGGCCAAGATAGACTGGAAAGTGATTCTTAAAGGGTAGACGGTGGATATGCAATGGAAGGCATTTAAAGACTGCATGGATGAACTACAACAATTGTTCATCCCAGTTTGGCATTTTATTAAATCAAGGAAGGTAGTGCATCAGTGGATAACAAGGGAAATCAGGGATAGAGTCAAAACTAAAGATGAAGCATACGAAGTAGCCAGAAAAAGCAGCCTACCAGAGAACTGGGAGAAATTCAGAGTCCAGCAGAGGAGGACAAAGTGCTTAATTAGGAAAGGGAAAATAGATTATGAAAGAAAAATGGCAGGCAACATAAAAACGGACAGCAAAAGTTTTTTATAAATATGTGAAGAGAAAAAAGGTTAGTTAAAACAAATGTAGGTCCCTTGCAGTCAGAAACTGGAGAATTGATCATGGGAACAAGGACATGGCAGATGAATTGAATAACTACTTTGGTTCTGTCTTCACTAAGGAAGATATAAATAATCTGTCGGAAATAGCAGGGCGTCAAATGACATGGAGGAACTGAGTGAAATCCAGGTTATCCGGGAAGTGGTGTTAGGTAAATTGAATGGATTAAAGGCCGATAAATCCCCAGGTCCAGATAAGCTGCATCCCAGAGTACTTAAGGAAGTAGCCCCAGAAACAGTGGATGCATAAGTGATGATTTTTCAAACCTCTTTAGGTTCTAGAGTACTTCTTGAGGATTGAAGGGTAGCTAATGTAACCCCCCTTTTTAAAAAGGGAGGGAGAGAGAAAACGGGGAATTGCAGACCAGTTAGTCTAACATCAGTAGTGGGAAACTGCTAGTCAGTTATTAAAGATGGTATAACAGCATATTTGGAAAGTGGTGAAATAATTGGACAAAGTCAGCATGGATTTATGAAAGGTAAATCATGTCTGACAAATCTTATAGAATTTATCGAGAGATGTAACTAGTAGAGTGGATAAAGGAGAACCTGTGGATGTGTTATATCTGGACTTTCAGCAGGCTTTCGACAAGGTCCCACATAAGAGATTAGTATACAAACTTAAAGCACACGGTATTCGGGGTTTAGTATTGATGTGGATAGAGAACTGGCTGACAGACAGGAAGTAAAGAGTAGGAGTAAAACGGGTCATTTTTAGAATGGCAGGCAGTGACTGGGGGTACCGCAAGGCTCAGTGCTGGGACCCCAGCTATTTACAATATATATTAATGATCTGGATGAGGAATTGAATGCTACATCTCCAAGTTTGCGGATGACACGAACCTGGGGGCAGTGTTAGCTGTGAGGAGGATGCTAGGAGGCTGCATGGTGACATGGACAGGTTGGGTGAGTGGGCAAATGCATGGCAGATGCAGTATAATGTGGATAAATGTGAGGTTATCCACTTTGGTGGCAAAAACAGGAGGGTAGACAAATGCTGGCCGATTAGGAAAAGGGGAGATGTCATGGTACACCAGTCATTGAAAGTAGGCATGCATGTGCAGCAGGCTGTGAATATAGCGAATGGTAATGTTGGCATTCATAGCAAAAGGTTTGAGTACAAGAGCAGGGAAGTACTACTGCAGTTGTACAGGTCTTAGTGAGGCCACACCTGGAATATTGCGTACAGTTTTGGTCTCCTAATGTCAGGAAAGAAATTCTTGCCTTAGAGGGAGTATAGAGAAAGTTCACCAGACTTGGGATGGCAGGACTTACATATGAAGAAAGACTCGGTTTGTACTCCGTGGAATTTAGAAGATTGAGGGGGGATCATATAGAGACTTACAACATTCTAAAGGGGTTGGGCAGGCTAGATGCAGGAAGATTGTTCCCGATGTTGGGGAACTCCACAACAAGGGGTCACAGTTTAAGCATAAGGGAGAAGTCTTTCAGGACCGAGAATGAAAATATCATTTTTCACACAAAGAGTAGTGAATCTGTGGAATTCTCTGCCACAGAAGGTAGTGGAGGCCAGTTCATTGGCTATATTTAAGAGGGAGTTTGATGTGGCCTTTGTGGCTAAAGGGATCAGGGGGTAAGGAGAGAAGGCAGGTACAGGATACTGAGTTGGATGATCAGCCATGATCATATTGAATGGCGGTGCAGGCTCGAAGGGCCGAATGGCTTACTCATGTACCTATTTTCTATGATTCTATGAACACAGATCCCGGTGGAACTCCGTGGTGAACTATGGAACTTTCTGACCAGTAATTCTGAATCTGTATCAAATGTGTCGCATCTGCAAAGTAGGAGGCAAACCACTGATATACACAGTGCCACATACGCCAATGCTAGCCAGACGATCCGTGAGGATCTGATGGGATATGATATTAAAGGCTGCGGTGAGGTCAAGGAGGATAAGGATGGAGAGTAGACCGGAATCAGCTGCACTGTCGCTCCTTAGATGCTGCTGCACCCGCTGAGTTTCTCCAGCTTTTTGTGTACACTCGATTCTCCAGCATCTGCAGTTCCTTCTTTAACAGCACGGAGGAGGTCGTTGGTGATCTTAACCATGACTGTTTCGGTGTTATATTTGGGGTGGAAGCCATATTAGAATTGTTCAAAGATATTATTGTTTTCAAGGTAGGTCTGGAGTTGAGATGATACTACCCTCTTAAGAATTTTGGAAATGAATGGTAAGTTGGAAATAGGCCGGTAGTTGTTTTAGTCACAAGAGTCCAAACCAGGTTTTTTTCAAGGTTGGTCTGATTATGGCAACTTTCAGTGAAGAGGAAACGATACCAGTGGACAGAGAGGAGTTAATAATGGAGGTTATCATATTTGCATAATAAGAGGTTTTCTCTATTGAATGAGTATTTTTGTAGTGGATTAGATGATCAAAATACATTTGTTTATGAACAACAAGTCCAGTCTTGGTGCAAAGCCTCTCCAGGCGCCGACCTAAAACTTTGAGCTGACGGAGTTCAGGTGTGTAGCAGGGAGCAGTATGGGAAAATGAGACATCCCGTGTTTTCAGAGGGGCTTGAGAATCAAGTGGAGAAGATAAAGTTTTGTTGTAGTAGTCCATTAGATCAGAGAGTGGGGGGGTTGGAACAGGAACGGGGTTCGAGGTAATTAAACTGCTGAGATCTTCTGGGTTAACATGTCTGATGTTGCGGTATGAATGATGCGATTCACCCTTGATTTACTGAGCGGTAGTTGGTGAACATAATACAGCTTTATGGTCTGAGGTGGGTAGCTCAGCAGAGGTGATGTTATATGATGTAATACCGGAACAACGAATTAGGTCAAGGATATGGCGCTTGGTATAAAATTGACATATTGTGTTGGTTCGAAGCAATCTAATATTTCTTTAAAATGTTTAGTAAAAATATTGTCAATGTTATCTAAATGACCATTAAAATCCCCCAATAGGATGATATTAGGAGACATTGCACTAAGGGTGGTTAAAACCGTCGATAGTTCAGAGATAAAAATATTTGGTGGCTTGGGTGGTCTGTACAGAACAACAATAATGGTGGGTGTAGGTCCACAGAGCTTAACAGCCTGCGGTTCGAAGGAAGATTGATCGGGTGGAGAGAGTTGTGTTCGTTTTATCCTTTCGCGATAGATCAGCGCGAGGCCGCCTCCTCTTCCCGAAGATCGGGATTTGCATATGTAAACAAACCCCGGTGGAGCTGCTGAGTTTAACTGTAGAATGTCATCTGTGGCTGCTAGGTTTCTGTGAGAGATAAAAAGTCCAGTTTGTTATCTGTGTTGAAGCCATTGGCCAGCGGGTCTTTGTTGGTGATAGATCGGATATTGTAGAGAGCAAACCTATGACAAGGCATGTGCATATATACAGCTGGTTTAGGTAGTGGACCTTGGTGTTCTGGTGGTGAACGGCCCTTGGCTTTCTTAAAAATCGTATTGATCTGATTTCAGTGCGCATTCTTTGAGGGGAGTGCTTAATGTCGGATAACGCCAGTCCACATGGGGAGTTCAGTGAGTCTGAAAGTTTGCTGAGTGAGGATTGTGACAGACAGAAGCAGCAGTAATTTGTGACCGGTGTTGCGGTCAGACATGTGGTGTGGTGTGTAGTCACTTGCTACTTTTGTTAAAAACAGAGTAAAACATATTTTACATCGGAGTCACATGAGTGACTACGTGAAGAACCCATCAGCCGCGCATGCGCGTCATTACGTCTAACGCATGGCGCTCTGATTGGCTGGTGGCGCGTTGCTCCTCCAGCGGTAGTTTTAGAAGGGCCTCCAGTTACCTCTTTCAGGTTTTGCAGGTACATAGAGGTATCAGGTACTCTGGTGCCAAGAACAGGAAGGCAGGTTATTTTTTGAATGAGATCTGTGTGTCCGTGTTCAGCAGTCGCTGAAAGTAAGCATGCTGGTACAGCAGGCAGTGAAGAAAGCTAATGGCATGTTGGCCTTCATAAAAAGAGGAGTTGAGTACAGTTGTACATTTGTGCAGTTTTGGTCCCCTAAATTTAGGAATTACATTCTTGTTATGGAGGGAATGCAGCGTGGGTTCATAAAATTAATTCCCGGGATGGCGGGACTGTCATGTGCTTATAGAATGGAGCAGCTGGGCTTGTATACTCTAGATTTTAGAAGGATTAGAGGAGATCTTAATGAAATGTATAAGGTTATTATGGGTTCGGGCACGCTGGAGGCAGGAAACATGTCCCCGATGTTGGGGCAGTCCAGAACCAGGGGCCACAGTTTAAGAATAAGGGGTACGCCATTGAGAACGGAGACGAGGAAACTCATTTTTCACCCAAGAGCTGTGAATGTGTGGAATTATCTGCCTCATAAGGCAGCGCATGGCAATGATCTTGATGCTTTCAAAAGAGAGTTAGATCGATCTCTGAAAGATAACGGAGTCTAGGGATATGTGGAGAAGGCAAGAACGGGGTACTGATTGGTGATGACCATCTATGTCCACATCGAATGGCGGTGCTGGCTCGAAGGGACGAATGGGACGAATACCCCTATTGTCTTTTGTCTATTGTCTATTGTGTTCTTATTGACACTCTGCTCCTGATTCTGCTTCATGCGAATCCACGTGAGTGAGTTTTTGTTGGCCCTAGCAGCGGGTGAACACACCCTGAGTAAAGAACAATTTATAACAATCATAAAGCTGATCTTCAGCCTCATCAGCGAACAGGCCCACAGCCTGATCCGAGATGCCGGTACTGAACTATACATAGACTCATTGAAGTGAATATTTCTAACATTTTGTTTTGTTCATAACTTACTTTTTCAGCGCATGTTGACAAGACCACATCTCCACAACAACTCCATCTGCTCCCACAGGAGTCTCGACGGACCACATGATTCGGCTCGGTTCATATAGTTGGTTAATTTATTATTTTCCACCGAATAATTTATTGTAAGGCGTTGGACTCCAGTGACATCGAACGACAAAGATCGATGTGGGGTTCAGTGGGGAGAAATAGCAGAAGCAAGGAAATAGTGAAGAGATGGAAAGCTGTGTATTATACAGGTTGGGGAGGTGATGGAAAGTATTTCCCTAATGTGAGGGTGGAGGATTGAGTGTTTACCCTGCTGTGGTTTTGAGGTTGGGGGCGTTGAAGGGCATTACCCTGTTGTGTATGGGGGGCAAGTTCTGGATGGCATTACCCTGTTGTGTGTGTGTGGGGGGGGGGGGGGGGACTCGAGGACATTCGAGGACGTAGAGGCGGGGAGATTGAAGTAATGACATTGTTGTAATGGTAGTGGCGGGTAGATGGAGGTAATCACACCATTGTGGGTGTGGAGTTTGGGAGAGTGCGTGACAGTGAGTGTGCGTGTGAGTATGTGAGATTGTGTGCATGTGTGTGTCTGTACGTGACTGCGAGTGCATGTGTGTGACCGAATTTGGCTGTGTGAGTGTATGTACGTATGTGTATACGTGACTGTGTGTGTGTGTATGTGTGTGTGTTTGTGCGCGTGACTGCGAGTGGGTGTGTGCAAGTGAGAGTATGTGTTTATTGGCCGGGCGTTTGTAGGAGTGCCTATAGTATGTGTGGGGATGGGGGTGAAAGGAGAGACCTCTATAGTATTTTATCGGGGAGGGGCGGGTTAGTTTGTTGGGGATGTTCCATCTGTGTGTGGGATGAGGTTGGGTGGGAGGAAATATTTTGCTGCAACCTGTCTCCCCTGCCCCAGAAAATATCTCAATATGTCCAAAAATAAAAACTCCCATCACACTGCACCAATTCCCCAGCCGTCGGGTCCTTTTCCACAATGGCAGGCAGTGACTAGTGGGGTACCGCAGGGCTCAATGCTGGGACCCCAGCTATTTACAATATATATTAATAATCTGGATGTGGGAAACATCTCCAAGTTTGCGGATGACACTAAGCTGGGGGGCAGTGTTAGCTGTGAGGAGGATGCTAGCAGACTGCAAGGTGACTTGGATAGGCTGGGTGAGTGGGCACATGTTTGGCAGATGCAGTATAATGTGGATACATGTGAGGTTATCCACTTTGGTGGCAAAAACAGGAAAGCAGACTATTATCTAAATGGTGGCCGATTAGGAAAATGGGAGATGCAGCGAGACCTGGTGTCATGGTACACCAGTCATTGAAAGTAGGCATGCAGGTGCAGCAGGCAGTGAAAAAAGCGAATGGTATTTAGCTTTCATAGCAAAAGGATTTGAGTATAGGAGCAGGGAGGTTCTACTTCAATTGTACAGGGTCTTGGTGAGACCACACCTGGAGTATTGCGTACAGTTTTGGTCTCCAAATCTGAGGAAGGACATTATTGCCTTAGAGGGAGTGCGGAGAAGGTTCACCAGACTGATTCCTGGATGGCAGGACTGTCTTATGAAGAAAGACTGGATAGACTCGGTTTATACTCTCTAGAATTTAGGAGATTGAGAGGGCATCTTATAGAAACTTACAAAATTCTTAAGGGGTTGGACAGGCTAGATGCAGGAAGATTGTTCCCCATGTTGGAGAAGTCCAGCACAAGGGGTCACAGCTTAAGGCTAAGGGGGAAATGCTTTTAAGACCGAGATGAGAAAGACTTTTTTTCACACAGAGAGTGGTGAGTCCCACCTCTGGAAACTCTCTGCCACAGAGGGTAGTTGAGGCCAGTTCATTGGCTATATTTAAGAGGGAGTTTAGATGTGGCCCTTGTGGCTAAGGGGATCAGAGGGTATGGAGAGGAGACAGGTACGGGATTACTGAGTGGATGATCAGCCATGATCACATTGAATGGCGGTGCATGCTCGAAGGGCCGAATGGCCTACTCCTGCACCTAATTTCTATGTTTCTATGTTTCTATGTTTCTATTTCTATCCTCACAAGCACCTGGTAATTGGAAGTTTATCAGCTGATCATTATCGTCAACACCTTGCGCCTCAATCGTTGGATAAAACACCGCTCCCCAGCCTCCCACCCCCACCCCCCACCCCGCCCCCACACACGACTTCATAGTCTACACCTAAACTATGCCTCACTCACATAAATTTATATATTTTCTGCTATTGTCGTTAAACATCTAGATTGTCACGTTGCCTTTACGATACAATATTACCTACTACATAGCAAGTGTGAAAATAAGTGCTTAAAATTAACGCAATTGAAACTGCTCCGTAAGAGTGTGAAGTGGCAATTTTATACGAAAAACGGATAAGTTTTCCCAACTGCCCTGACTTGTAAAGTGTCTACTTATTTTTTTTGATCCCATTGAATCAGTATGATGTGTTCTGAAGGTACAGAGATCGGCTCAGTTCAATATATAAATTAACTAAGTTCACAATGTTTATCAGTTGACTGTATTTTTCCTGTTCACAAGTCCAGGGATTGTTTCCAAATCACACTATTCCACTGTTGCGATTCGTATTGTTCAAAACACATTGCCCTAGTTCCTACACCTGCCTGGTTACAATGGTTATGTCTCCCCATCAGGCCCTTTGAAAAAACATACTTGACTAATAAAGTATGATTAAGATTATGATTATGAGCCTTTGACCATTTCCCTTTAATCCGAAGTAATATATATTGAATTTTTCCACTGCCCTACGCGGTGTCTCCTGCTCAGATCACAGCGAATAACGTGATGCTTTCTGACGTAATGTGTCTCCTGCTCAGATCACAGCGATAACGTGATGCTTTCTGACGGTAAATGAACACACCCTGGGCAAAGATAATCTCAGTCTGATAATGATTAACTATGTTCACCGCTTTGTCAGTTGATGCCTCCGGGTCCTGGTTTCATGCCTGGGGCTCTATAAGATCATTGAGTAATTAGGGGCAGAATTAGGCCATTAGGTCCCTACCCCCCATCAAGTCTACCCCACCATTCAATCTCTCCCTCCTAACCCAATTCTTCTGCTTCTCCCGATGACCTATGGCACATGTACTCGTCACGAATCTACCCTTCTCTACATCAAACGCTCTTCATATGTTAACCTACTCATTCCTGTGATACTTATTGTTAACCACCTCTGGACACTCTACAGAGTCAGCACATCCTTCCTTAGATATGGTGCCCAAAAATGCTCACAATATTCCAAATGCGTACTCACCAGCGTTTGAGAGAACCTCAGCGTTACATCCCTGTTTTTGTATACAAACCCTCTCGAAATAAATGCTAGAATTGCGTTTGCTTTCTTTTCTACCGATTCGAATTGCACATTAACTTCTTGGGCATCCTGAACCAGAACTCCAAAGTCCCTTTGCTCCTCCCCTATCTGGATTCACTCACCATTTAGAAAATAATCTACGTCTTTTTTCATACTACCAAAATGCATGACTCCACAGTTTGCGACATTTTATTCTGTCAGCCACTTCTCTGCCCACTCTCCCAACCTGTCCCAAGTCCTTGACCGGAGTCTCTGCTGTCTCTACACCACCTACCCCTCCACCTATTTTCGTATCGGCCGCAAACGTACCCACAAAGCCTTCAATCACCTTATCGAAATCATTCATATATAACATGAAAAGTAGCAATCGCAGCACCGTGACCTGCGGAACTCTGCTTGACACCGGCAGCCAAACAGAAAAATTGCACCATTTATTGCTACCCTTTTGCCTTCTGCCATCCAGCCAGCCTGATATCCATGCTAATCTGTCCCTTTGATACCGTGGGCTCTCGTTCTTCCTTAGCAAGCCTCCCATTGTGACCATTATCAAAGGCTTCTGAAATTCCAGGTAAACAACAACTACAGGCTCTCCTTTGACTGTCCTGTGCTATTCATTTTTTCTTCAAGGAATTCGAAACAAAATTGGCAGGCAAAAACATCCCCCTTCAAGGAATTCCATCAAAATTGGCAGGCAAAACATTCCCCTTCAAAAACTAATGCTGACGTTTTCGGCCTATTATATCATGAACCTTCTAAGCACTCCGTAACCCCATCCTTTACATTGGATTCTACAATCTGACCAAACACCGGTCAAACTAACCGGCCTATACTTTCCCACTATTCTGTTTTGCTCCCTTCGTATGCAGCGGGGCATTATTGTCAATGTTACAATCATCCGGTACCATTCCTAATGCAAGTGATTCTTGAAATCTCACCTCCACAATCTCTAATGCCACCTCTTTTCAGAACCTAGGGTGCAGACCATCCTGTCCAGGTCACTTATCCACCTTCTCCATAGTAACAACCACTCCGCTAAACGTCCACCCTCTGACTCCCATGAAGTTCGTGAACATTGCTGGTCTCTTCCACTCGGTGAAGACTGATGCACAAAAAACCAATTCAACTCCTCTGCCATTTTATTTTGTTCCCCTTTATCTCTTGTCCTGCATTATCTTCCTGCGGTCCAACGTCCATTCTTGCCTCTTTCTTACTCCGTATATAGTTTGAAGAAACCCTTGTATCCTCTTTTTATATTATTAGCTAGCTTTCCTTCGTATTTCATCTTTTCCCCCCGTATTGCCTTTTTATGTACATTATGTTGTTCTTTAAAAGCTTCCCAGTCCTCTGATTCCCACTAATCCTTGTTATGCTTTCTAATTGTGCCTTCCCTTTTAGTTTTTATACTGTCGTTGAGTTCATTCTCAGGTCACGCAAGCTTTCTTTTCTCCCCCCAGAATCTTTTCCTCCTTTTTGGAGGAGGTATAGGGACCCAGGCGTTTTGCATTTTATATGGATGCAGGGAAGTAAACTTGGGCAGGGGTGGGAAGGGTGGGAAGGGATGAGTTAACCAGGGAGTTGCAGAGAGAACGCTCTCTGCGGAAGGCGGAAAGGGGTGTAGATGGGAAAATGGGGCTCGTGGTATGATCTTGTTGGAGGTGGCGGATATTTCGCGGATTATGTGTTTTTATATCCCGGCATCTGTCAGACCCCTGTAGATAACTACCATTAGGATAATTTTTACCCTCACAATTTTCTCAACTCTATCCACAAAGAACTCCACATCTTCTGATCCTAATGTCACCATCGCTAAGGAATGAATTTCATTGCTTTTGCTTACCCCGCCCCTCTACTGGATAGGATATATATGCATTTTAGAACATAGAACATAAGAATAATAGGGTGCTGGAGGTGGCCAGCACCGCCATTAAGTGTAATCATGGCTGATCGTCCCAATCAATAACCCGTGCCTGCCTTCTCCCCATATCCTTTGATTCCACTAGCCCCAAGAGTTATATCTAACTCTCTCTTAGATTCATCCAGTGACTTGACCTCCACTGCCCCCTGTGGCAGGGAATTCCACAAATTCACAACTCTCTGGGTGAAAACGTTTTTTTCTCACCCCAGTCACCTCTATTCTAAGACTGTGGTCCCTGGTTCTGGACTCGTCCAATATTGGGAACATTTTTCCTGCAACTAGCTTATCAAGTCATTTTATAATTTTATATGTTTCTTTTTGTTAAATATTTTTATTATAGAAACATATTTGTGAAAATTACAATGTTTTACATAAACGAAAATACATCATTATATACTTTCATTTTATTAATAATATTGATATTATTATTAATATAAAAATTTAAGACTCTATGCCTCTATACGCTTTCTAAATTATTTTTTATAAAGTAGGAAAAGATAGAGATAAATAATGAAAAAACTATGAAAGCGAATGGATTGTTAATCATTAATCCGTCATTGGAGATATAGGCATGATTTATTATATATATATTTCTTCATCCATTCTAATATTCAGGCCTCAGTCAAGCCCTCGTACCGAGCCATTATGACTGTAAATATTCAATATATGGAGACCATATCCCTCTGAAGAGATCTAACCCGTCCATTAGGATAAGCCTCAATCTCTCCAGATGACGTCTACGACATTTCCGTATTCCACATTTTGATTGTAGGGGATGTAGGGCCTTTCCAAAATTTTAATATTAATTTTTTCCCAATTATTAACCCATAATCAATAAAAAATATTTGATTCGTATTTACTAATTGTTCTGTTTCCAGTATTCCTAGTATTATTAGCTTTTAGTCAGGTGTCAAAGTTATGTTAACAACATTCGAAAATTATCCTAAATATTTCAGTCCAAAATTTTGTAATTTTTTATACAGTTTGTAAATGAGTGTGACAATTGGCTTCTAACTGTTGACATTTATCACATATAGGAGATACTTTTGGAAACATGTTATGTAATTTGGATTTTGAATAAATATAGTGTAGTGTATTTTAAACTGTTATAAGAGAGTGTTTTAGCATTTAGCGAACAATGATGTATATGTAGTAAAACTATCCTCCCAAACTTCTGGTCTAATAGTTTGGCATAATTCATTTTCCCAAGATTGTCTATGTATTTCTGTTGATGGAACACCACCTTCCAATAAGATGTTATATATATATGAAATCAATTTTTCTGTATTCGGATGTTTATTTAAACATTCATCTAATATTTCTGTCTTTCTATTTCTGAGTTGCTGTGTATTTGCTTTAACATAATCTCTAATTTGTAAATATCTATGTAATCTTTAGAGTGTAGTCCATAAATTTGTTGTACATCTTGAAATGAAAGGAAGGAGTTTTCCCTATAGACATCACCGATCTTAATAATTCCATTATTTTTCCATTGTAAAAAAGCTTTATCCATCATTGAAGGTTTAAACGTAACATTGTTTACAATGCTAAGAGATAGTAGTATAGATTTTAGTTTTAATGTTTTCTTTATTTGTTTCCAAATTCTTATTCCACTTCCTATTATTGGGTTTTCACGATAAGTTTTCTTAGCTAGATTATTATTAGCGCATATTATAGAACTAATCTCAAAAGGAAAACAATCTACTTTTTCCGTATTTAACCAAGTTGGTTGGCTATCTATTTCTTCTATCCAAAAATTCATATTTTTAATGTTAAATGCCCAATAATAAAACTTAAAATTTAGTAGTGCTAGACCTCCGTTTATTTTTGATTTACATAAATGTTTTTTATTTATTCTATGGCTCTTATAAATCCCAAATGAAGTTAGTGGACTAGGGAAATCCACCTTTTTTAAAGAAATTTTTAGGGAGATTATATCGGAATTGATTGGAAAAGATATAATAATTGTGGTAGAAAACCATTTTTATTATATTAATTTTACCTAACATTGAAATAGGTAAAGTTATCCAATATAAGATATTCTTATTTAATTTGTTCAATAATAATGGGAAATTAGCTTTAAATAATGAGTCAAATCTTTTTGTTAGGAAAATTCCAAGATATTAAATTTTTTCATTTGTTTTCTTAAAAGGGAATTGTTGTAATATGTGTAAATTATTTACCGTTATTGGCATAAGTGCACTTTTATTCCAGTTAATACTATATCCTGAGTAGGATCCAAATTCAGTTATTAATTTTAACGAATTACGAATACTAGTTTCTGGTTTTGTGATATAAAGTAGTACATCATCCGCATATAAAGAAATTTTATTTTTAGTGTCTCTAGTATCGTATCCATGTATTTCCGGATGTGATCTCACCCTCAGAGCTAGAGGTGCTATTGCCAGTGCAAACAATAAAGGGGATAAAGGGCAACCTTGTCTACAACCTCGAGTTAAATTGAATTTAGGTGATAACATTTGGTTTGTTATTACTCTAGCTGTCGGATTTGTGCACAGCAATTTGATCCAGGTAATAAACTTTTCTTCCAATTTGAAAGCTTCCATAACCGAAAACAAATAGGGCCATGCCACTTGATCAAAGGCTTTCTCTGCATCTAACGAAATAACTACTAGATCTTTATTAATATCTCTTTTCGAGTATATAATATTGAATAACCGTCTCAAATTATATGAAGAGTATCGTTTTGGTATGAATCCTGTTTGATCAGGGTGAACTAATTTATTAACAACTGAACTTAACCTTAGTGCTAATATTTTAGTTAATATCTTTTGATCGGTATTTAAAAGAGCTATTGCTCTAAATGACCCTGGTTCATCCAAGTATTTGTTTATTTTAGGTAAAAGAGTTATAGTAGATTCATTTAATGTTTCTGGTAGTTTTTGCTGTATATATATATATATATATATATATATATGTGCATATAATAATTTCAGACGTGGTACAATCTGATCATAAAATATTTTATAAAATTCCGAGCCAATGCCATCTGATCCCGGTGTTTTACCCTTTTTTAATGATCTGATAGATTCTTGGATTTCTTTTATCGTGATATCAGCATTCAGTAACTCTATATTTTGTGAATCCAACTCTTTCAGGTTACATTTTTTAAAGAATGCTCAATTCCCTGTTGTATTATCTGTTGTTTTTCGCAGTGTATAAGTTTTTTATAATATTGCATAAATCTTTCATTAATATCTTTAGGCTGTGTTTAACAATTCGCCATTATGTGATTTAATCCTATGGATTATTTTTTTTCACCTTCCATTTTCCTTAGTTGACGAGCCAATAATTTTTGAGGTTTATCACCGAATTCAAACTGTAATTGTTTAGTATGTTGATAAAGTTTAACAACTTGATCTGTAAATATTTTATTTAATTTATATTTCAGTGCTGCAATTTTATTATGTAATATAGTAGTTGGATTCATTGCATTCTGTATATCTAATTGTTTAATCTCCTTTTCCAAATCTTGCTGATCCTTACGATTCTTTTTATTATAAAATGTTTGAGAGGAAATCATGATTCCCCGGAGGTATGCTTTAAATGTTTCCCATAATAAGGAACAGGATATTTCCGGTTTATCATTTATTTCGAAAAAAATCTTAATTTGTTCTGTGATATATTCCTGAGTAATTTTATTTTCTAAAATTTGCGGGTTAAATCTCCACTGTTCTGATTTTTGTATTTTGCCATTTATTTATTTATTTTTTTAAAAAATGTTTTTATTGTAGAAACAATATATACCGAGTACACTCTTATACGGCAGTGAAAATTATATAATATACAAAATTATATAATATTGATTATCAATTAATACTGTTTGTGTTAATTGTAATGTTATCCATTATACATTTCCTGGTTATTTATTTTGTATAATTGGGAGTGTATGTAGTATATTCCTAAAATAAGCAATATACTCACACTTCTCATACCATAGATATTCTTCTAATTACCAAATACAAATCCTCCCTAATATAACTACATAATACCCAATCTTAACCAAACTTCTATGATATTCATAATATTTTCATAATATTAAGAATGTTTGTATTATTATTAACTTTATATTTCAAAATTATTATATAGTTGAAAATGCACAATCTTATATAATTACAAATTTAAGACATTTATAATCTTTTCATACAACTAATAATAGGTGTATTCATACTAATATTAAGAATTTATATAATATGTTTCTATACTTTTTTTCCCTAAATTAAAGATAGAAAGATAGAGAAAGAGAGTAAAAATAGAAAAGAAAATATGAAAAGTTTGATGGAGATTAAAATATTACTAAATAATCCATTCTTGGAGATACATTCTTGGTTTATTATATGTATTTCTTTCATCCATTCAGATATTCAGGCCTCAGTCAAGTCCCTGCGCCGAACCATTATGACCCTGTAGATATTTAATGTATGGAGACCAAATCCCTTTGAAGAGATCTAACCTGTCCATAAGGACAAGTCTCAATCTCTCCAAGTGAAGTGTCTCCGTCATTTCTGTATTCCACATTTTAATTGTTGGGGATACAGGGCCTTTCCAAAATTTTAATATTAATTTTTTTCCAATTATTAAAGAATAGAGGCGATAAAAGTTCTTTGATTCCTTGTAATTATTTTGTTCCGTTTCCGGTATTCCAAGTATGATTAACTTTGGATCAGGAATCATAGTAATATTAACAACATTCGAGATTATCTTAAATATTTCATTCCAATATTCTACAATCTTCGTACAATTAGTAAATGAATGTGACAAATTTGCTTCTAAGATTTGACCATTTATCACATATAGGTGATAATTTTGGAAATATATTATGTAATTTAGATTTGGAATAATGTTTATCTATGTAAAATTTTTAAACTGTATAAGAGCATGTTTAGCATTTTACGAACAGTAATGTATGTGTTGTAAGCTTTTCTTCCCATATTTCTGGGCTTATTATTTGACCTAATTCATTTTCCCAACGCTGTCTGTGTATTTTCCGATGATGGAATATCACTTTCCAACAAAATATTGTAAATGTGTGATATCATTTTTTCTATATTTGGATGTTTATTCAAGCATTCATCTAAAATTTCACTCTTTCTATTTCTGAATTCTTGTGTATTGCAGAGATATAGTTTTCTGATTTGTAAGTATCTGAAATATTCATTAGTATGAAGCCCGTAAGCTTGTTGTAATTCTTGAAATGAAAGAAAAGAATTTTCCTTATAAAGATCCCCTATATTTAAAATTCCTTTATTTTTCCATTGTATAAAAGCCTTATCCATCGTTGAGGGTTTAAACGTAAAATTGTTGGCAATAGTAAGACCTAGTGGTATAAATATTTTAGTTTTAATGTTTTCTTTATTTGTTTCCAAATACGTATTCCACTTTCTATTATCAAGTTTTCACTATAAATTTTCTTAGGTACATTAATATTAGCAAATATTATAGAGCTAATTTCAAATGAAAACAGTCTTCTCTTTCCATTTTTAACCAGTTTGGTTTATTATCTGTTTCTTCTAACCAGAAATTCATATTTTTAATATTAACTGCCCAATAATAAAAACATAAAATTTGGTAATGCTAAACCCCCGTTTATTTTAGCTTTACATAAGTGTTTTTTTTATTTATTCTATGGTTCTTATAATCCCAGATAAAGTTAGTGACTATAGAGTCTACTTTTTTAAAAAAAATTTTAGAGAGATATATCGGGATTGATTGAAAAAATATAATAATTGTGGGAGGAAAATCATTTTTATTGCGTTTATTTTACCTAACATTGAGATAGGTAAACTTTTCCAGTATAAGATATTTTTATTTAATTTTATTCAGTAATAACGGGAAATTAGACTTAAATAGAGAGTCAAATCTTTTTTGTAACAAAAATACCAAGATATTTAATATTTTCATTTGTTTATCTTAAAAGGAAATTGTTGTAATATCTGTAAGTTATTCATGGTTATTGGCATAAGTTCACTTTTATTCCAATTGATACTGTATCCTGAAAATTAAACCAAATTCCGTTATTAGTTTTTTAACAAATTACGGATACTTATTTCCGGTTTAGTAATATAAAGTAATACATCGTCCGCATATAACGAGATTTTTATTCTTAGTATCTTTAGTATCATATCCATATATTCCAGGGTGCAATCTTACCCTTTGGGCAAGAGGTTCGATTGCTAACGCAAACAGTAATGGTGATAAAGGACAGCCTTGTCTACAACCTCGAGATAAACTAAACTTAGTTGATAACATATGGTTTGTTGTTATTCTAGCTGTTGGGTTTGCATATAATAATTTAATCCAAGTAGTAAACTTATCACCAAGCTTAAAAGCTTCCATCACCGAAAATAAATAAGGCCATTCCACCTGGTCAAAAGCTTTTTCTGCATCCAACGAGATAACTACTAAGTCTTTTTTTATCACTTCTTTTCGAATATATGATATTAATAACCGTCTTAGATTATATGAAGAAATATCTTTTAGGTATAAATCCTGTTTGATCGGATGAATTAATTCGTTGACAACTTTGCTTAATCTTTGTGCAAGTATCTTTGTTAAAATTTTTTGATCCGTATTTAATAAAGCAATTGCTCTATATGATCCTGGGTCATCCAAATCTTTATTTATTTTGGGTATAAGTGTTATAATAGATTCGTTCAATGTATCTGGTAATTTCTCTTGTGTATATATCTGTTCATATAATGATTTTAAATATGGGACCATTTGGTCATGAAAAATTTTATAAAATTCCGAGCCTATACCATCTGGTCCTGGAGTTTTACCATTTTTTTTATGATTTAATAGATTCTTGGATTTCTTTATTGAAATATCAGCATTTAATAGTTCTCTATTTTGTAAATCTAATTCTTTTAAGTTACATACATTTAAAAAGGCATCTATTTCTGTTTTTATTTACTGTCGCTTTACCAGTATACAGATTTTTATAATATTGCATAAATCTTTCATTAATATCTTTGGGTTGTATTAATAATTCACCGTTTTGTGATTTAATCCTAATGTATAATTTTTTCACCTTCAATTTTCCTTAATTGTCGAGCCAATAATTTTTGGGGTTTGTCTCCAAATTCAAACAGCAATTGTTTAGTAATGTTGATAATATTTTAAAACTTGATCAGTATATATTTTGTTTAATTTATACTTCAATGCTATAATTTATTATGTTATTATTATATCTGATTTTGTTGCATTCTGTATATCTAATTGTTTAATCTCCCTTTCTAAGTCCTGTTGTTCCTTCCGAATCTTTTTATTATGAATGCTTGTGAAGAAATCATAATTCCTCGAAGATATGCTTTAAATGTTTCCCATATATAAAGAGCGAGATATTTCTGGTTGATCTCATTTATTTCAAAAAACATCTTAATCTGAGTTATAATATATTCCTGAGTGGCTTTATTTTTTAAAATTTGTGGGTTAAGTTTCCATTGTCCTAGATTTTCTGTTTTACCATTTATTTTAAATTTTAAATGTTAATGGCGGCATGATCTGAAATTATAATATTATGATCTTTAGATTCGTAAGTAAGTGAAATAAGCTTTGCATCTACCAGAAAGTAATCTATTCTTGAAAATAAGTTTTATGTACTGGCGAGTAAAAGGATATTCTCGACCAGTATAGGATTTTCTGTTCTCCAGTCACATCTTTAATGTTAGTCGTATTGGATGTATGGCGTTTAATAAATCACTAGTATGCGATTTAATTTTTCTTTGTTTTGAAGATCTATCTAATAAGGGTCTAATGTACAATTAAAATCTCCTCCAATTATCAAATTGTAATGTGTTAATTCCGGATATTATTGAGTACTTTCTTAAAAATAAAGGACTATCAAAATTTGGTCCATAGATATTAACGAAAATCATTTTTTTCCTATTTATTTCTCCATCACAATAATGTATCTGCCATCTTTATCAGATTATAGTAGATGTATGCTTAAATAAAGTACCTTTACGAATAATATTGCTACGCCTCTTGATTTATGCGTAAAGGAAGAGTGATATATTTTGTCTATCCATTTGGCTTTCGGCCTATTTTCAGCGTCTTTCTTTAGGTGAGTTTCTTGAATATAAATTACATCAGCTTTAATTGCCTTTAAGTGTATGTGTCAATATTTTTCCTCATTTTATTGGTTCATTGATACCTTTAACATTCCAACTGCAAAAGGTTAATCCCTCATTCCCCATATTTTTTATTAAATCCTGCATTTTAGATTTGTGGGAATCTAGAATAGAGTCCAAGGGTCCGTGCAGTAGACCTAACCTTACACCCGAACAACCGAATAGATGAATTTTAAATCTCGTTTATGTACTTCACGAATATATCTCCATTGTGTTCCAGTGTATAGCTCCATTCAAACTGAAAGATATAATAAGCATAAAAGGATAGTGAAGAGTAGATAAAGAGATTAATAGAGTGCATAAAGAATAAAAAACTACAAATGAAATATTTGTAGTTTGTGTAAGCCCATACTATATTGGCTATCCTCTAAAGGCTTCCGGCATTGATGTTATTAATTTATGCCAGCTCCTAGATTTAAGGAATTATTATTCCATGATAATATTTTAAAACGGGAAATAATATTAAAAGAAATGAAAGGATTGATATTAATCATCATAAAAAGTATGTATATCTAAAATTAATTTAAAAATCTAATTATAAAACCGCAGGTAAAGAGTTTTAAAAGTACAAAAAATAAAAATCATTATTAAAAAAGAAAAAATAAGGGGAGGGTATCTCCAAATTTAACAAGACATAGATATTAATTATTAGAGTAATATTAATTAGCAATAGTGAACAATCTTGGTTAATAATAATCATAGTGATAATAAAACCGCGTTATGTCGATTTTAGTAAGTGTGTTATTTGTTTGTGTTGTTATATATTATGACTAATTGTCAATGTTCAGCGAGCATCTTCCAATCCGGGAAAACATTTCATTCCATACGAACATTGTCCGTTCCTTCTAGTTTCTTCTAATTCCATATTATCATATGAAGTCTCATAGAATGTTTAAGAGACCCGTACTAGGTCTTTAAATAGTAAAAGACAGATGTTTGCTTGTAGATGGTTTTCAAGTGTGAAACTGCTTTGCAAATTCCATTGCTTCTGCTGAGAGTCTTGAAGAAATGTATCCACGTTGTTATAAGTATAACTCATAGGATGGCTGGGTAATTCAAACCGTATCTCAAGTTTTCTACACCCTCATAAGGTTTTTGGCTTCGTTAAACGCTTTTCGTTTTCTGGCAACCTCTGGGATAGTCTCAATGATACTGATTCTTTGTCCTTGAATTATGATTCTTTGTTCCCGAGGCTCTCCGCATAATATCCTCCAGGATAAAATCATATTGTAACTTTACAATCATTTGTCTTGGGGGGGCATTTGTACTGGTCTGTCTTCTGCCGACTCGATGTGCACGAGCTAATACAGGCTTATCATCCAAAGATAAAACAGCTTGCAGTAATTTAGCAGTGAATTTCTCCAGTGTACTCTTCGTGTTTCTCTAGACCTTCAGAATCCCCTGCAATCCTCAAGTTCTGCCTTCTCTGATAGCCTTCTAGCTGAGTGGCATTTATCTGTTACTTTAGAACAACTCCAGTACGACGTATGTTCTTGTTCTGTTATCAGCTTTGCTGTAGACACAGTACTAGCCTCCGCTATCTTTTCAAGGTTTTTCATGCCATCAGCCTGTTGTTCCACCACATTTGCAATAGGAGTCAATCTTATTTTGAAAGTCATTTTTAACATTTCAAGTTAACCTCCATCTTGCGTTCCATATTATTGATCATATCAAAAATTCATTCTTCAATTTTTCTGATTCTTTCTTGAACTTATTATCAATTTGTATCTTTGTATCTTTTTGAAATTAGGCACTCCATTGATTTTTCATCAAGTCCATCTGATTATTAAATTTCACAAATTTCTTCCTTTATATCTCCCTTTATTTCTTTCATTTTCTTGCTTTATATCTTCATTTCTGCCTTGAAACTCTCCGCTTTAAATCAGCCATCTGATGAGAAATAGAAGCTCTCAAATCCTCAACCTCCTGTTTGTCTGCTTTCCTGGTGACATCTTCCAGGAGCTGGCCCTACTCGAGTCCGAGGCTTCTCCCAGGCCTTCTCCCGCTCTCTCGCCCCGGGTTTTTTTTCGACCTTTTGTCTTGTCGGTAGGGCTCCGTGCCGTCATGGTTGTCGCAGGGCTGATGACGTCACCCGGGTCACCGTCGATGTTGAGGCGGCAGACAGTGTAAAGCAGGCAGCCGGTAAGTCTTTTTAAGTCCCCGTTTTTCAAAAATTTTTACGGAGCTGGCTGGCGCTATGCTTTAAGACTCCATAGCGCCACCGGAAGATGTATTTTGCCATTTATTTTGATCTTGAATGTTAATGGTGCGTGATCTGAAATTATAATATTATGATAATTGGATTTATAAGTAAGTGAGAAGTTTAGCATCCGCCAAAGAATAATCTATTCTTAAGTAAGTTTTATGTACTGACGAGTAAAAAGAGTATTCTCGTCCAGTAGGGTTTTCAATTCTCCAAACATCCTTGATATTAGTAGTAGGTTCCATATATACATTTAATAAATCACTAGAATGTGATTTAGTTTTCCTTTGCCTTGTAGATCTATCTAAGTTATGGGTCTAGTGTAACAATTAAAGTCTCCTCCAATTATTAGATTGTGTTGTGTTAATTCCGGGATATTGTTAAATACCTTCTTAAAAAACAATGGGCTATCGAAATTTGGTCCATATAAATTAACAAAAATCATTTTTTGTGTATTTAATTCTCCTATAGCGATAATGTATCTTCCATCTTTATCTAGTTATAGTTGATGTATGTTTAAATAAAATACCTTTACGAAATAATAATTGCTACGCCTCTTGATTTTATGCGTAAAGAAGAGGTGTGAAACATTTTATCAATCCATTTAGCTTTCAATCTATATTTCAGCATCTTTTTTTTAGATGGGTTTCTTGAATAAAAAAATTACGTCAGCTTTATTTGCCTTTAAATGTGCAAAAACTTTTCACTCTTAATCGGTTCATTAATACCTTTAACATTCCAACTACAAAACGTTATTCCCTCATTCCCTATATTTATTTTTCGAGTCTTGCATCTTTTGACTATGGAGGTCTACAATAGAGTCTATGGTTCAGCACATCAGACCCGACCTTACACCCGAACATCGAATAGATGAATTTTTTAAGTCTCGTGCATGTCTCTCACGTATATATCTCCATTGATCCAATATATAACTCCATTCAAATTGAAAAAAAACCATAATAGATTATATGAAAGAAGAACAAAGGTTAGATTAAGAAGTTAGTAATGTGCAAAAAGAGAGAGGCAAAACTACATCTAGAGTTGTTGCAGTTAGTGCTAGCCATACTACCATGGCTAACCATCTACCGACTTCCGTCGTTGATGTTACTAACTTAACCAGCTCCCTGGTTTTTGGAATTGTTATTCCATTAAAAAATATTTTACCGGGGGTGTAGCATTAGAAAAAAAAAAAGAAAGGGAAAAAAGAGAGGTAAGAATAAAGACTTATTTTTAGTAAAGGCATATTTAAATTATAACAAATAAAGGTATAGAAATACAATTATTTAAGACTTATTTAAAAAATCTAATTATTATGACAAGAGGAACTAAAAAATAAGATATCAAAATACATATTTAAAACTTAATTAAAAAAAAAAAATCTAACAATTTTTAAACAAAAAAGAACACAAAAAAAGGTAAAAAGAAAAAGGAAAAAAAATCCATCCAACAAAAAGAAAACAGAAATTAAGAATGAAAATGAAAAAATGCTGGCAAAAAAGAAGAATCTCCAAATGAAATCAATCCCTAAATTTAACTATTCATTCCAACATAGAAAATCATTAATTATTAGTAATAGTGATTAATATTAATTAGTAAAAATGGTGTTAATAAAGATATCGTGGTGTGTCTGTAATATGTGTTAGTTATTTATATTAGTAATGTGATGATGTTAGTTATTAGTATCCAAGTGAAGTTTTCCGATCCACTTCTTTCTCCAACTTCCATCCAACGTTGCCCAGTTTAGTCCAGTCCTACATTGTTTTGTGGAGTCTTGCGAAGTCTTGGAGATTCTTGTAGCGCTCTTAAGAGTCAATATATTTCAAAGTAGCTGCTTCTCAGGTCTGGATCTGGCGAGCAAAGTCCAATGCTGCTGCTGGGTTGGAAAAGAAATGCTCCTCGTTTTTGAAGGTAATTCTTAGAATAGCTGGATAATTCAAGTCGTATTTCAAGTGTGCCACTCCTCTCATAAGACTATTAGCCTCGTTGAATGCTTTCCGTTTCCTGGAAACTTCTGTAGAATAATCTCGGTAGATACTGATCCTGTGACCTTCGAATTCCAGGTTTCTATTTTTCGAGGATTTCCGCATTATCTCGTCCAAGACAAAGTCGTATTGTAGCTTTATAATCATTTGTCTTGGAGGGGCGTTTGTTCTTGTCTGACGTCTTCTGACTCTGTGAGCACGGGCTAATAAAACATGTTGTAATAAGTTCGCAGTAAATTCTCGAGGATCTTCATCTTTCTCCCGTCCTTCGGGAATACCTGCAATTCTTAGGATTTGTCTTCTCTGGCGACCTTCTTGCTCAGTACATTTCTCAGATATTTTAGTCAGTAAGTTCGTTAGACGTTCGTTTTCTGTAATCAACTTTGCTGTAGTCATAGCACTGGTGGCAGCTAGTTCTTCAATGCCTTTTATACCGACCGTCTGTTGTTCCAGTACCTTTTCCATAGGATTCAGCCTTTTTTCAAAGTCATTTTTGACCTTTTCAAATTTATTATCCATCTCCTTTATCATTTCGTTCATCATTTCTGTAATTTCCTTCTTCAAATCTTCCGATATATTCTTGGTCTTATTATTAATATTTGAATTCGTTTCCTGTTTAAATTCTTTCATTTGAGAATTCATCTGGTTTATGTCTTCCCTTAAACCAGCAATCTCGCGAGAAATGAAAGTTTTCAGTTCTTCACTTTCCGTTTTTTTCCCCTGTTCTTTTCGTTACAACTTCCTGGGATGAGGCCCTACTTGAGTCCGAGGCTTCAGTTGGGCCTTCTGCCGGTCTCTGCCTAGTTGGTCGACTTTTCTGTTTATCGGTAGGGCTGCGTGTTGTAGACATAACTAGGCGCGCGCCTGATGACGTCACTCACAACAATCGGTGCAGAAACGGCAGGCAGCAAGCAGCAGGCAGCAGGTAGGTCCGTTAATCCCCCGTTTTTTTCCGTTTTTTTCACGGAGCTGGCTGGCTCCATAGCGCCACCGGAAGTCCTAATTTTATATGTTTCTATGTTTCTATAAGATATCCCCACATCCTTCTAAACTCCAGTGAATACAAGCCTAGTATTTTTATTATCTCCTCATATGACAGTCCCGCCATCCCAGGGATCAATCTCGTGAGCCTCAATCACAGGGATGCCCTTCCTCGCATTAGGATACCAAAACTGGACACAATACCCCAGATGTGGTCTCACCAGAGCCCTATACAATTGCAGAATAACCTATTTACTCCTATACTGAAATCATCTTGTTATGAAGGCCAGCATTCCATTAGCTTTCTTCACTGCCTCCTGTACCTGTGAGCCAACTTTCAGTGACTGGCGCGTAAGGACACCCACGTCTCGCTGCACCCCCCCCCCTTGTCTGACCTAACCCCATTGAGATAATAATCAGCCCCTTGTTTTTGCCGCCAAAGTGGATAACTTCACATTTATCTATATCATATTGCATCTGCCACGAATCTGGCCACTCTCAACCTGTCCAGTTCACCCTGCAACCTCCTAACATCCTCTTTACAGATCACACTGCCATCCAAGTTTGTGTCATCCGCAAATTTGCTAGTGTTGCTCCTAATTCCCTCTTCCAAATCATTAATATATATTGTCAACAGTTGCGGCCTCAACACTGAGCAATGCGGCACTACACTCGCCATTGCCTGCCATTCTGAAAATGACCCGTTCACTCCTACTGTTTGCTTCCTCACTGCCAACCAATTTTCTATCCATGTCAACACCCTACCTCCAATACCACGTGCTCTAATTTTAGTCACCAGTCTCCCGTGCGGGACCTTATCAAAGGCTTTCTGAAAGTCTAGATACACTACATCCACTGGCACCCCTTCATCCATTTTGCTTGTCACATCCTCAACAAATTCCAGAAGATTAGTCAGGCATGATTTCCCTTTCATAAATCCATGTTGACTTGGACTAATCCTTTTACTGCTATCCAAATGCCCCATATTACGTTTTTTAATTTGACTCTGGCATCTTCCACCACCGAACTAAGTCAGACTAACTGATCTGTAATTACCCGTTTTCATTCTCTCACTCCTTTCTTGAAAAGTGAGATAACGTTAGCTATCCTCCAATCCACAGGAACTGATCCTGAATCGATCGAACATTGGAAAATAATCACCAATGCGTCCACTATTTCTAGAGTCACTTTCCTGAGGATCCTGGGATGCAGACCATCAGGCCCAGGGGGTTTATCATCCTTCAGTCCTATCAGCCTACCCAATACTATACTTTGCCTAATGAAAATGTCTTTCAGTTCCTCTACCCCCTTAGCTCCTCAGTCTTCCAGCACATCTGGGAGATTGTTTGTGTCCTCCTTAGTAAAGACAGATCCGAAGTACCTGTTCAAGTTATGCCCCAACACCAGTTACGAATCCCCAACGACAGCTGCGAAACCCCAACACAATCTGTTAAACCCCAACTCCAGCCGCTAAACCCCAACGCCAGCCGCTTGAAAAATCGTGCAAGGGGGAGGGATTCAAATTTCTCGGGCATTGGAACCAGTTCCACTGGGATGTGGAACAAGTACAAACAGGACGGTCTGCACTGAGGCTTGAAGGGAACCAATGTCATTGAGGGGGGAGTGGAGTAGCGTTGCTTGTTAGAGAGGAGATTAAGCATTAGTAAAGGAAGGACATTAGCTTGGACGGATGTGAAATCACGATATGGGTAGAGCTGCGAAAACACTAAGGCGCAGAAAAACGCCCAGAGGAAGATGTGTACAGGCCACCTACGAGTAGTAGTGGAGTTCGGGATGGCATCAAACATGAAAAAAAAGAAATGCGTGCAACAAAGGTTAAAAACAGTTTATAAGGGTGAATTTCAATCTAAATATAGATTGCGGGTGAATCAAATTGGCAGGGGTGCTGAGGAAGAGGATTTGTCGGGAATGTATGCGGGATAGTTTTCTAAACCAACATGTACGAGGAACCCATACGAGATAGCAGGGCTATTCTATGATCGCGGGTTCTGAGTAATGAGGAGGGTAGTTTAGCAGGCTTGTTGTGCGGGCCCGGCCCCCTTGGGCAAGAGTGACCATAATATGGTCGAGTTCTTCAGTAGGATGGAGAGTGACATTATTAATTCAGAAACAAGGGTTATGAACTTATGAAAAAAAGGCAATAACTGTTGAGAGGGTATGAGACCGTGAATTGGCCAAGATGCGGGACTGGCAAGTGATTTCCTAAAGGGTTGACGGTGGATATGCAATGGAAGGCACTTTAAAGACTGCATGGATGAACTACAACAATTGTTCATCCCTGGGATTGGCAAAATAATAAATCAGGGAAGCTAGTGCATCCCTTGGGATAACAAGGGAAATCAGGGATAGGATCAAAACTAAAGATGATTGACATACTAATCAGCCAGATCAAAAAGGTTAGCCTACTAGAGGACTGGGAGAAATTCAGAGTCCAGCAGAGGAGGAACTCAAAGTGCTTAATTGGGAAAGGGTCGTATCGAAGATAAAACTGACACGGAAACATAAAAACGGAACTGCAAATGTTTTAACATTTATGGACATGTGAAAACAGAAAAACGGTCAGTTTAACCTCAACTAAATGTAGGTCCCTTGCAGTCCGAAACTGGTGAATTGATCATGGGGAACAAGGGCATGGCAGACCAATTGAATAACTACTTTGGTTCTGTCTTCACTAAGGAAGACATAAGTAATCTGCCGGAAATAGCAGGGGACCGATAGGTCAAATGAGTTGGAATAGGAAAGAGTCCGAGTTGAAATCCAGGTTAGACGGGAATTGGTGTTATGTAAAGTTGAATGGATTAAAGGACTGATAAATTCCAGGGGCCAGATAGGCTGTATCCCAGAGTACATAAGGGATAGTATCCCCAGGAATAGTCGGGCTGCATTAGTGATAATTTTTCAAAAAACTGCCTCATTTAGATTCTGGAGTAGTTCCTGAGGATTGGAGGGTAGCTAATGTGAATACACTTATTAAACACGGGGGAAAGGGTGAGAGAAAAACGGGGTATTACAGACCAGCGTGTAGTCTAACATCGGTACGCGTGGGCAAAATGCTATAGTCAGTTATTAAAGATGGATTAGATAGCAGCACATTTGGAAAGTGATGAAATCATTGGACAAAGTCAGCATGGATTTATGAAAGGTTAAACTCTCATGTCTGACGAATCTTATAGAATGCGTTTTGTGAGGGATGCTTTGATAACTAGTAGAGTGTCTAGATAAGGGAGAAGAATCTGTGGATTGTGTTTATCTGGAGTTTCAGAGGCTTTCGACAAAGTCTCACGTAAGAGATTAGTATTACAAACTTAAAGCACACGGTATTGGGGCGGGGGTTCAGGTCATTGATTGGTGGTGTTTAGAGAACTGGCTGGCAGACAGGAAGCAAAGGGTAGGAGTAACCCGGTTTGTTTCAGAATGGCAGGCAGTGACTAGTGGGGTAACTGCAAGGCTCAGTGCTAGGGACCCAGCTATTTACAAAATTTAGTATATTATATCGATCTGGATGAGGGAATTGAATGCAACATCTCCAAGTTTGCGGAATAATGACTCGAATCTGGTGGGCAGTGTGTTAGCTGTGAGGAGGATGCCAGGAGGCTCACTGCAAGGTGACTTGGATAGGTTGGGTGAGTGGACAAATGCATGGCAGATGCAGTATAATGTGGATAAATGTGAGATTATTACACTTTGGTGGGAGGAAAAAAAACGGAGGGTTATAGACTATTATCTGAATGGTGGCGATTAGGAAAAGGGAGGGAGATGATGCAACGAGTCATGGTACACTAGTGATTGAGAATAGGTATGCAGGTGCAGCAGGTCTGTGAAGATAAGCGAATTGCCTATGTTGGCATTCATAGCAAAAGGATTTGCGTATAAGAGCAGGGAGGTTCAACTTGCAGTAGTTGTACAGGGTCTTGGTGAGGCCACACCTAGAGTGGTGTGCGTGCAGTTTTGTTCTCCCAATCTGAGGAAAAGAACATCTTGCCATAGCGGCAGAGTACAGAGAAGGTTCACTAGAGCTGATTCCTGGATGGCCAGGACTTCCAATATGAGGAAAAGACTGGATAGACTCGGCTTGTACTCGCTGGATTTGAAGATTGAGGGGGGATCTTATAAATAGACATACAATATTCTTAAGGGTATTGGACAGTCTGGAATGCCGAGGAAGGATTGTTCGCCCGAATGTTGGAGGAAAGAGCCCAGCGAGAACAATGGGGTCACAGGTTTAAGGATAAGGGGGAAAGTCTTTTAAGGACCGAGATTATAAAAAATAGTATTTCACACAATGAGAATAGTGAAATCTGTGGAATTCTCTGCCTCAGTAAGGTAGTTGAGGCCAGTTCATTGGCTATATTTAAGGGGGAGGAGTTAGATGTGGCCTTGTGGCTAAAGGGGAATGAGGGTGTAGCGTTTAGTGTTGGGGGAGAAAGTAAAGAAGGCAGGTTATAGGGGATTTACTGAGTTGGTATGAACAGCTGATCACTACCTTGAATGGCGCGTGCAGGTTCGAAGGGCCGAGAACGGCCTACTCTGCACCTATTTTGTGATTTCTTTAAAGCCCCAACGCCAGCGCTTAACCCCAAAGCCAGCAGCAACCCCAACCGCCAGCCGCTTAAACCCCCAACCGCCCATGCACGCTTAATCACCCAACGCAGCTGAGAAACTCCAATGCAGTGCGAAACCCAACACCAGCCCCGCGGAAACCAAAACTCCAGCCGTTAAGGCCCCAGGCCAGCCCGTACCCCAACACCTGCCACCGATGCCCCAACACCAGCCGCCTCAAAAGACACCGCAAACGCCAGCAAAACCTACGCCAACGCCAGCCACTTTGCCCAACGCTAGGTCGCAAAACCCCATGGCCAGTTCGCTAAACGCAACGCAAGCTGCTCAGACCCAACACCAGCCGATAAGCCCAAACGCCCAGCCGGGAACCCACAACGCCTGCCGCGAAACGCCAACACCTGCCTCGATGCCCCAACGTCCCCTACAAAGCCTCAAACGCCAGCCGAAAGCCCCCAAACATCAGCCGCAAAGAAGGAGCCCAACACCAGCTGCAAACCCCAACGCCAGCCGCTAAACCCCAAGACAGCTGCGAAACCCCAACACCAGCCACGAAGCCCAATGCCAGCCGATAATCCCCAACCCAGCCCCGAAACCCAAACGCCAGCCCCAAAACTCAAACGCAAGCCGTTATTCCCCGCAGCCCGTTATACCCCAACGCAGCCGTTATAACCCCCCAACGACAACCTTAATACCCCAACGCCAAGGCCGTTATACCCACCAACGTCAGCTGTTATAATCCCAATACGCCAGCCGCTAAGCCACGCCAGCCGCGATTGGCCCCAACGCCAGCCGCAAAACCCCAATGCCAGTTTGCTAAATCCCAACGCCAGCCACTATGCCCAAAGCCCCCGATTAACCCCAATGCCACCTCTAAGGCTCAATGTCAGCAGCGAAACCCCAACGCCAGCCGCGAACCCCCAACGCCAGCCACGATGCCCAACGCCAACCACGATGGCCGCAACCGCCAGCCCATAATGCCCCAATGCAGCCGCTAAACCCAACGCCAGCCGCTAAACCCCAACGCCAAACCGCGATCCCCAACGCAGCCGTGATGCCCCAACGCCAGCCGAGATGCCCCAACGAAGCCGCGAAGGCCTCGACAATCAGCTGCAAAGCCTCAACCGACAGCCGCAAAAGGCCCCACGACAGCAACTAAGCCTGAACGCAGCCGCAGAAACCCCAACGTCAACCGCGAAACCCCACATCAGCCAAAGCCAAAACGCGCCAGTCGCAAAGTCCCAAACATCAGCCCATAAAGGCCACAACACCACAGCCACTAAGATCCAACCAAAAAGCCCCAAAGCCCCACGTCACCCAACGATGCCAAATGGCCAGCCCACAAAACCCCAACGTCAGCCGCGAAAACAGCAACGCCAGCCACGATGCCCCAACGCCAACCACGATGCCGCAAACGCCAGCCCATGATGCCCCAACACCAAGCCACTAAACCCAACGCCAGCCGCTAAAAACCCCAAGACAGCTGCGGAAACCCCAACAACCAAGCCACGAAGCCCAATGCCATCCGATAATCCCTCCAACCCAGCCCCGAAACCCTAACGCCAGCCCAAAACGCAAGCCGTTTATTCCTCCGCCAGCCGTTTTATACCCCAACGCCACCGTTATACCCCAACGTCAACCGTTATACCCCAACGCCAGCCGTTATACCCCAACGTCAGCTGTTATACCCCAACGCCAGCCGCTAAGCCACGCCAGCCGCGATGGCCCCAACGCCAGCCGCAAAACCCCAATGCCAGTTGCTAAATCCCAACGCCAGCCGCTATGCACCAATGCCAGCCGTTATGCCCCAAAGCCAGCCGTTAAACCCCAATGCCAGCCTCTAAGGCTCAATGTCAGCTGCTAAGGACCAACGCCAGCCGTGATTCCACAATACCAGCCGCTATGCCCAACGTCACACACGATGCCCAACGCCAGCCACAAAACCCCAACGCCAGCAGCGAAACCCCAACGCCAGCCGCGAACCCCCAACGCCAGCCACGATGCCCCAACGCCAACCACGATGCCGCAACGCCAGCCATAATGCCCCAATGCCAGCCGCTAAACCCCAACGCCAGCCGCTAAACCCCAACGCCAGCCGCGATGCCCCAACGCCAGCCGTGATGCCCCAACGCCAGCCGAGATGCCCCAACGCAAGCCGCGAAGCCCCAACATCAGCTGCAATGCCTCAACGACAGCCGCAAAGCCCCAACGCCAGCAACTAAGCCTGAACGCTAGCCGCGAAACCCCAACGTCAACCGCGAAACCCCAACATCAGCCACAAAGCCAAAACGCCAGTCGCAAAGTCCCAACATCAGCCATAAAGCCACAACACCAGCCACTAAGATCCAACGCAAAAAGCCCCAAAGCCCCAACGTCACCCACGATGCCCAATGCCAGCCACAAAACCCCAACGTCAGCCGCGAAACCGCAACGCCAGCCACGATGCCCCAACGCCAACCACGATGCCACAACGCCAGCCATGATGCCCCAACACCAGCCACTAAACCCCAACGCCAGCCGCTAAGCTCCAACGCCAGCCACTATACCCCAACGCCAGCCGCTGAACCCCAACGCCAGCCATTAAGCCCAAATGCCTGCCACAAAGCCCCGTGAGCCATGATGCCCCAACGCCACTGCGATTGCCACAACGCCAGCTTGCGATGCCCGCCCCCAACGTCGGCCCTTTATGCCCCAACGCCAACTGTGAGACGCCAACGCCAGCCATTAAACCCCAACAACAGCCGCTATGAGCAAAGCCAGACACAATAACCTGACTTCAGCTGCGAAACCACAACGCCAGCCGCTAAACCGCAACGCCGGCTGCTTAGCCGTAACGCCATTCGATAAGTCCCAAAGCCAGACTCGAAACTCAAACGCCAGCAGTTATGTTCCAACGCCAGCCGCAAAACCTCAACGACAGCTGCAAAACCCATACGCCAGCCACGAAGCCCAACGCCAGCCGACAATGCCCAACCCAGCCCCAAAACCCAAACGCCAGCCCAGAAACTCAAACGCAAGCCGTTATTCCCTGCCAGCCGTTACACCCCAACACCAGCCATACCCCAATGCCAACCAATAAGCCATGCCAGCTGCAATGGCCCCAATGCCAGCCGCTAAACCAGTCGCTAAATCCCAACGTCCGCCGCTGTGCACCAACACCAGCTGTTATGCCCTAAAGGCAGCCGTTATACCACAATGCCAGCCGCTAAGCCTCAACGCCAGCTGCGATGCCCCAACGGCAGTCGCTATGCCGCACGCCAGCCGCTAAACCCGAATGGCAGCCGCTAAACCCCCACGCCAGCCGCTAAGCCTCAACGTCAGCCGTGAAGCACCAACACCAGCCGTGATACCCCAACACCAGCCGGTATGCACAACGACAGCCACGATGCCCAACCCCATTCCACGAAACCCCAACGTCAGCCGCGAAACGCCAACGCCAGCCTCGATGCCCCAACGCCAACCACGATGCCGCAATGCCAGCCATGATGCCCCAACGCCAGCCGTTATACCCCAAAGCCTGTCGCTAAATCCCAACGCCAGCCGCTATGCACCAACGCCAGCCGTTATACCCCAAAGCCAGCCGTTATACCCCAACGCGCCAGCCGCTAACCCAACAAACAACCAGCTGCGATGGCCCAACACCAGTCGTATGGCCTCAAGCGCCAGCCGTTAGCCTCAACACCCAGCCGTAAGCCTCAACGCCAACCGCTAGCCCAACGCCAGCCACCAATGCCCAACACTAGGGCCACGAATCCCCAACGACAGCCACAATGCCCGCCCCAACGCCAGACTTGATACCGCAAACGCCAGCCGCTAAAACCCCAACGCCAGCGTCAAACCCAAAAGCCACCGCTACAACCCGACGCCAGCCCTACACCCCAACAACCACCGGAAAGCCACAACGCCAACCGCTAAGTCCACAACGCCAACCTCTGAGAGCCTCAACCCAGCCCGCTAAGGCCCCAAATCCAGACTTGAAATCCCAATGGCCACCGCTGGTCCTAACGCCAGCCGCTGAACACCAACGCAGGCCATTCAATCACCAATCCAGCTGCGATAATCCCAACAACGCCAGTCACTAAGAAGAGCCCAACGCCAGCCGATAAGCCAAACCCAGCCCGTAAACCCAAACGCATCCATTATGCCCCAACTGCCAGCCGCTTATCCCCAACGCCTGCCAGCTAAGTCCCAACACCTGACCGCTGAAACCCCAACGCCAGCCGCGATGTGCCCCAAATGACAGCCGCGAAGCCCCAATAGCAAGCAGCTAAGAAACAACACCAGCCCGCTATGGCCCCAAGGCCACCGCAAAAGCCACAGACGCCTAGACGACTCAAAACCACAACGCCAGCGGCTAAAGACCACCACCAACCGCTAAAGCCCAACCGTTAGCTGCTAAAGCCCAACGCCATCCACTAAAGCCCAACGCCAAGCCTCTAAACCTCAATGCAGCCGACTAAGCTCCAACACCAGCCACTAAGCACCAACACAGCCCGCTGAACCACCAACGGCAGCCGCTGAACATACCAACACCAGAAAGCCGCTGAAAAACCCCCAACGCCCAGCCGCTATGCACAACAAATGCCAGCGGTGAATCCCCAACGTCCAGCCCGCTATGATCCAACGCCAGCCGCTATGCCCCCAACACCGAACCACGATGGCGCAATGACGAGCCCATGATGCCCCAATGCCAAGCCGAATCCCTATGCCCCAACGCCCAGAACGCTAAATCCCAACGGCCAGCCCTAATGTGCAACCAACGCCAAGCCGCGATGGCCGCAAACGCCAGTTGCTATGTGCCTCAACGCCAGCCGTTATGTTATGCCTCAAAGCCAGCCGGTAAGCCTGAATGCCAGTCTGCCTGTCCCAAACG
>JAVHYY010001076.1:0-59463 GCA_035221665.1 Okamejei kenojei | reverse complement strand
TTCTCAAGCCTTCAACGATGTGTAGACTTCAGGAACTCCAGCAAACAGTGCATGATGGTGGCTGTGTTTAAGTTGTGTCTGTCCGGTAACAAAATAGCTCCATTTTTGATATGGATGAGGTACTGTTTCCTGGTGGTCTATCTGCATGATGCCGCGTTGTATTCATTGTTCAGTCCGTCAGGCCCAAATTCCAGACGATTTTCCAAATCTCGCACCAATGGGTTTCATTCAGTCATGGCATCACGTTTGACAAATACAAGGAATAGATGTTTTAAAAATCCAAAGTGCCATATAACATTTACTCCGATGGGGATGGGAGCCTTCTGCACTTCTCTGCTCTCCATGTTGCGAAAGGCTAGGCCCAGACACGCCTTGGCGTTATGAAGGTGGGCATCTTACTTTCATCTTCGTTTCGCTGTGATTGAACCCACGACCGGCTCCAGTAGGTTCAGCGGTGCATTCTGGCGTCCCAGAAACAACCCCCCTCTTGCATTGTCGAGTCGGTTATTTGGGAGACCATATGGGGTCTTTCCCCCCCCCCTTTCCCCCTTTTCAGAAGGCCATTGGCTACTCCGCTTGCCCACCGTGACGTTCATTTGGATGGCATGACGCAGGGGCTTGTCCACTGATCCCAGTTCCTTCATCAGACTTAAGGTAGATGTTTGCACGAATCCTCGCATCAAATTCTACCGGCTGATCTTAGCTCGCCAGCCCCCAAGGTTCTGCCTCCGCTGGCAAGCTCTGTTTATCGCAGTTTCTTTTTTTCGAAGGCTTCCTGCACCGCATCCCTCCAAAGGGGACTGTGTGCAGCTCCACTAAGTACACCATGCGCTGAGAGTTACGTCCAGAGCACAAGATCAGGCCTCTAGTTGGTGATGGCTATCTCTGATGGAACTGTAAGCCGTTGGTCCACATCCACCAGCATCTGGCAATCCCGGCTGCCTCCAGCGTCCAAGCCTGGCCTTTGGTGGAATTTTCCATTGCCTTTGATCCCCCCCCAAACCCCCCCCCCCCCCAAAAAACACCCCCCCCCCCCCCCCCCCCGCAACAAAGGCATTTGTCTTAACTGGGTTGGTTCTGGTACGGCAAGGCCTTTTGATGGCTGTTCTCTGCGTTCCCAGTCGCTGCAGGCATTTGAGCACTTGATTTTGTCGACAGTGTTGGTTCCGTCCTTAGGAGAGGAGCTTACTCAACCAGTGAGGAGTGCCTAAGTTGTGGTGGTGTTGAACACAGGGGGCATGATGGATCTCGCCCACCATTGGTTGAGATTTTTCTTTGGGCTAGGAAGGACATCATAGGTTGCCGAATGAGGGAAACTTATCTGCTCGGCTCATCTCCACATGTCCTTCCAGTGATCTCCTCTTTCTCCACTCTCCCATCTAATCACTGCGCCCTGTTTAGTTGCGACACAGCTTGGCAATCCTACTCAACTACTCCTTGTTAGAGGACTTCGGCCGCGACCAATTCCGGCACTCATGATGATGCCTTGTTCCGCAAGGTTTCGCTTTCCGCCAAGCCCAAGCCTCTTCTTCCATGTTGGATTTGCCCTATATGTCGCCTTGCTGGAGAGTTATTTTGCCTGCTGTGTCGCATTCTTAGACCGTCCACTTCTTCCTGTTGCCAGGGGTGGAGCCGCAGCTCGGATGACTGTTGTCCCTTGATCCTGCAGGGTCATCTCTAGTCTTACTTTAGTGCACTGGTACTCATCTGTGAGACCAGCGAGAGGCAGTGGATGGAGTACCCCCCTGACCGTACTGGCCTACGCTGCTCAGCACCGAGGAACACCTAACCACTTCCTCAAGAAAGAGCTGTTGTTCTTTCTATCTTCGCACTCTTGTGTGAGTGATGTCATAATGGGTAGTGGCACTTAAGGCGAGGTAGTAACCCAAAACTGCAGGCACAGATTTTCACCTTCCAAGCAGATGGGTCGGTCGTGTTCAAAAGACCTTTGATGACTCTTGCCTAAAGTCGTTAGCCTGATCAGTGTCTTTCAGTTTGGGAGTCATACCATCTTCCCGACTTTTGATTGGCTTTTTTGACACAGTTGACTAGGTTATTGATCAATTAAGAACTGTGATCGTCAGTTTGCCTTTGGATTATTTGAAATGCTTCTTGATATGGATGCTTGAATTCTTTCTGGACCCGTGATGCTCTCCTGAAGTTCCCTAAAGGCGCCTGGTGCAAGATGCTGTTGTTGGTATGATTGTATGTCATCCATGTAGGCCCTGGATGGGTGGTTAGGGACGGACTCCAGATTCAGCGGCCGCTCGCCACCCACTACCCACTGGAGGCCCTTATGATGTCTTCCATAGCCTTGGGGGAGATGGTTACAACCCGCCTTAATGCCAATCCCATGCATTTCATGTGGTCGTGAAGTCAGGTATGGTGAAAAACAGAGCTGGCAGATCTTGATATTTGAGTTCAAAATTTAAAGGATGCCCAAAGGAAGTCAAGGATGCAGAGGAAAACTGTGAGGGACAGTTCCAAATAGAGTGCATAGGATTTGAGTACTGGAGCCAGGGAGGATTCTTCTTCAGTTGTACAGGGGTCCTTGGTGAGACAACTCCTGGTGTATTGCGTTGCAGTTCATGGGCTCAAATCTGAGGGAAGGGACATGATTGCCATGAGGGGTGCAGAGAAGGTTCACCAGACTGATTCTGGGATGTCCGGTCTGTCTTATGAAGAAAGGACTGGGATAGACTCGGGTTTTATACTCTCTGGTATTTAGGAGGATTTAGAGGGGTTCTTTTAGATCTTACAAATTTCTTAAGGGGTTGGACAGGCTAGATGCAGGAAGATTGTTCCCGTTGTTGGAGGAAGTCCAGGACAAGGGGTCTCACAGCTTAAGGATAAGGGGAAATCCTTTAAGACCGAGATGAGAAAGACTTTCTTCACACAGAGAGTGGTTTGGAGTCTCTGGAACTCTCTGCCACAGGGGTAGTTGAGGCCAGTTCATTGGCTAATTTAAGAGAGGAGTTGGATGTGGCCCTTGTGGCTAGGGGGTTCAGGGGTATGGAGGAAGGCAGGTAGGGTTATGAGTTGGAGATCAGCCATGATCATATTGAATGACGGTGCAGGCTTGAAGGGGCCTGGATGGCCTTACTCTGCACCCTAATTTCTATGTTTCTATGAAATAAAGCCTTGACACGGCTTGTGATAGTCTTTCTGGTATCTGAAGAAGTTATATGGATGCCCAGTGGAAACTGTGAGGGACGTTCCATCGCGTTGCAAGAGTCAAGGAATACGACATTGCATATCTCTCTTTTATTTTCTTGCAGTCTGGATTTGGTGCCAAATCATGCTGGTATAGTCGTAGACATCCAGAGAAACCTGGATGGCTGCTTTTGGACTGTTGTATCCACAAGCTTTACGTTTCTCTCTAAATAGCTGGTCAATCTTCTGAGCTATGACGCTGAAGAAAAACTTACCTCAACATTGAGGAGGTTGATAGGGCGGAATTGGCTTATAATCTGTGGATTCATTTCTCTTACGAATCAGGATTCCTCTTTGCCTGCGCCATGCTTTGGGTGTGACTCTCTTCTCCCATTACTGCTCTCATTAGCCTCCCAGGAAGCGAGAACAATCAGGAGCCCCAAACCCTTGTAGAGTCAATACGGAACCCATTTGGCCCTGGGGGCTGAAAGATGCGCTTGCCCGCTTAACTGTCTGTTCCAATCCCTCCTGTTTTGGAGGATTAATGTCCATCTTGTGCTCCTGGTTGTTCAATTGGTGGAATGTCGATGGAATAGTGTCTTCTGGTGTATCTTTGTCATCCGCATGATTCTTTCTGCGTGGGGCCGGGCCTCGTTCCAGCTCTGCCTTGATGTTTTCAGGTTTCTCCTTTTCCTTGATGAAAAGTTATTTTTACGATACTTATAGGGATCCTTGAAGAAGCGTGAATCTCGTGTTCTTTCTCTTTTCGTGATTTCCGCTCGTCTCAGGGTTGCTTAAACGGTTTTTGATGTTTCGCTGGAGGTAATGTTGTTGCTTCCTTCTCACTATTCATATGCCTTCTACCACTGGTTCTTGAAGCTGCATTCTTCCCGGCATTAGGCATTCCATCTCTTTTGCCGTCTGGACTTGCTTTGCAAAGCTGGTGTATTTCCTTTTTCTCCCTTAATTCCATATCGTTCGCTCCATAGAAATAGATGATGTCGCCCCTCTTATCAACCTTTCTTTCAACTGTACCCTTAGACCCTGTAAGATACGGGTAAGAGCTATATTTATGGTCTCCATTCTATCTTCTACCGAGGTCCAGGCCCATTTGACGCGAGGTTTTTCGTCGCTGTCTTTTTCTCCATTGCTGGTTTTTTCTTGGATGGTTAGTGCTCCATATCTTCCTCTGTGCGTATACTTGTGCTGTGTTTCCTTCATCCAGCGGGGGCAGATGACCTGCGAACTTTGGTGTGACTCCAGTCACTGGACTTCCATTCGTCTTATTTTATTGACTTCTCAGAAGGTACTTATCAATGCAGAGGTCCCTGTTTTCCTCTATCAAACACCCTTTTTTCCTTAAGTATTTTCAGGGCCCTTTTATAGATATTATTGTCTTCCAGACGCAGGAGCAGACCCTGAAGCCTCTTCTGGATGATGATTGGTGCGGCATGGTTCTTGTTGGAGTGCATGTATTGCTCATGGTCTTTCGTTCCTAGGTCTTATAGCTGGATTATCGTCAATGAGTCATCTTCGCCCCTGCTCTCGCAGATCAAGGGGTATTCTTTCTTTAATTATTTTCATACCATATGCGGGTGTTCTCCACAAAATACTGAATAGCATTCGATCCTGCTGACATGGTTAGATAGCACATGCATGCCGATGTGTGGTCTTTTTTCCTTCCTGTCAGCTGTCTTCAACAGTCACGAGGTCCTTCCTTGTTGTCAAGCCATTCTTTCACGGCAGTCACTGGATTATTCACAGGTGTACCTGCAATCTCGGGCGTTTGTAGATTCGGAAATCCTTGGCTCTGACCTTGTCGAGTCCTAAAGGGTACCCATGCTGAGTAGGCCAATCCGGTACTCCCAAAATTCCTGATGCGGAAGTCTTCTTGGATTTTCCGCATGACCCGACGATTGAGGTTGAAAGGGGGGGGATGCTTAGAAATATCTAACCCCCCACTCAGTGTAGCGAGATGGTCCAATCGCTACTGCCACATGAGGTCTGATTCCCATGCAACGTTATCTGGTGATTAAAGTCTTGATGCAAAATATCGATATCTGGAGTTCCATACCGAGCTATAATGTCAGTAAATAACTGGCTGGTCCAAACATCCATGCGGTGTTGTTCATTGACTTTGCGTGACCTGGGTCCGACACTGTATTGAGCTACCCGGAAGGTAAGTAGGTTGATATCCAAATGGTTTCTTACTATGCCCAGTGCCATATGTATTGATCAATTAATCACAAGATACGACTTAATTCACCCATATGATTAATGGATGCACACGGTGGTATTATCAATTTGTAGGCGAGGCATGCAGATTTGATGCATGTCGGAAGCAGTAAGCCCGTGAATGCCCGAGCGGAATGCTCCAACATCTTTATTGTTTGATATTCATGAAGTAAGGTTAACTCACGTGTATTCCATCTTATCACCGCAACTGGAGGTGGTGACGGTGGTATTGGTTGCTCCCCAAGCCGTGAGTGGCTGGCGTCTCTTTGTAACACCCTCGCAAGGGTTTGTGACTGTGATGGGATTTAGTGCAATGTAGAACATTACTAATTCTCCCTCGGTAATTCAATTTGCTTTTGGCTAGTCTGTCAAAATGGCCAGGCATGGTGTTGTTTTGAGTGCTGCAGTTTTGGCCTCCTTTGAAGATTTTGGTAATGTAAACGGGTCCAAAATTGTGGGGCCTGGGAAAGGGCAAGCCACTTCAATTACCCTGGCTATTTGCCGAATAGATGGTTTACTGATGCAAACAAGGCTGTTATATGCCTCTATCAAGTCTGTTGCTTTTGTCTTTTGGCAAGGTGACAGACATATGAACAGAGTCAATCGTGAATCCCAAATAATCCATCGTCACCGAGGCATTTTAACTTGGATTTATCTGGATGGATAAGAAATCCCCCGATTATTGAAATAGGAGCTTGCTGGCTGAGACAGCCAATTTAGCGAATTCCAAGGTTTATCCCACAATAAGATGTCATCTAGATATGCCATGACAATATGTTTTTTTTGTTTCCGAAGAAACGGCAAAAAGCTGTTTATATATTTTTGTAAAACAGTCTTGGGGCTGGTTGTCAATCCATTTTGGCAGTGCTTTATACTGCCACTGAGCTATCCCATCCAGATAAATTTCAAAATATCTGCGGTGGATCTTTGTCTATTGGTTCTGAGTGGTATGCATGGTTTAGGTCGATGCAAGCAATGAAGTTACCCCTTGGAAACGACTTGGTTTAGTGTAACAAAAAAAAATCCATTTTGAAGTGGCGGGTACTGCACAAAAGTATTCAGTTGTGTCAAATGTAAATGATGTGGGCATCCGTCATCGTTTTTATTTTTAGGTGAAGATGTTTGATACAAACACAAGAGACTCGTGTTTGGTTTCCTCTATTACTCCTTTTGTATATTGTCTTAACAGTTCCGCATGACCTTCCACTTTCTCTTTTTTGTGATAGCACAAAATTTTGCTAGGTTCATGTTGAACCGGAATAGGAGGAGTTTGTCAACAAAATTCAATTTTGTATTGTTGAATTACTCTGCAGTATGAAAAGATCAGAGGGTATTCCCTGAACACGTGTAACCTTCACACCCCAACTTGTGAAGAAGAAGTTACACATGCTATGTTCAGAAGGCAACCAGGATCCCACCTACCTCCATGGTTACCGGTGGTGCTGTGTTGATTTCTCCTTCCTTGGTTCATGGGAGGTGGAGGTGTTGTGGTGTGGAGGTTTGCGCAATTTCAGGAAAATAAAAGTCATTCTGGAACATGGCATGAAAAGACCTTTGTGCTTTTGATTACGTTCTGGGGTAGTTCTGATGGAGTAAACACACTGTGTGGTAGCACTGATGGAGTGCCACACTGTGCGATAGTACTATTTCTTCTGACACACCGTGGGTAGTACTGCTGGAGTGACACACCGTGGGTCGTGCTGACAGATTAATAGAGCCATAGATTGACACAATGCGGAAACAGGCCGTTCGGCCTAACCCGCCCACACGGCCAACAATGTCCCAGCTACCCTAGTCCCACTTGCATATGTGCTTGATCCCATAACCCTCCAAACCTGTCCTATACAACTATTTCTTAAACGCCCCCCCCTGATATTTCTTAAATGGGATAGTCCCAGCCTAAACTATGTCCTATGGCAGCTTGTTCCACCACACCCACCAACTATCTGTTATGTGAAATGTTACCCTCGGATTCCTATTACATATTTCCCCTTCACCTTGAACCTACAGTGGCTTGCAAAAAGTTTTCATACCCCTTGAACTTTTCCACATTTTGTCACATTACAACCGCAAAACGTAAATGTATTTTATTGGAATTTTTATGTGATAGACCAACATCAACGTGGCGCTTAATTTGTGAAGTGGAAGGAAAATGAGTTACATGGTTTTCAATTTTTTACAAATGAAAAACTGAAAAGTATGGCGTGCAAAAGTATTCAGACCCCTTTACTCTGATACCCTAAATACAATCCAGTGCAACCATTTGCTTTCAGAAGTCACCTAATTATTAAATATAGTCCACTTGTGTGTAATCTAATCTCAATATAAATATAGCTGTTCTCTGAAGGCCTCAGAGGTTTGTTAGAGAACATTAGTGAACAAACAGCATCAAGAAGCCCAAGGAATACATCAGACAGGTCAGGGATAAAGTTGTGGAGAAGGTTAAAGCAGGGTTAGTTTATAAAAAACATATTCCAAGTTTTGAACAATCTCACGGAACACTGTTCAATCGATCATCAAAATGGAAAGAGTATGGCACAAACTGCACAACCAAGACATGGCCGTCCACCTAAAATGACAGCCCAGGCAAGGAGAATATTGATCAGAGAAGCAGCCAAGAGTCCATGGTAATTCTAGGAGGAGCAGCAGAGATCCACTGCTCAGGTGGGAGAATCAGCACAGGACAAACTATTAGTCGTGCACCCAAAAATCTGGCTTTATGGAAGAGTGGCAAGAAGAAAGCCATCGTTGAAAAACAAAGCCATAAGATGTTCCCGTTTGCAGTTTGCCACAAGCCATGTGTGGGACACAGCTAACATATTGGAGAAGGTGCTCTGGTCTGATGAGGATCTAAATTTTGAAGTTTTTGGCCTAAATGCAAAACGCTATGTGTGGCAGAAAACTAACACTGTACATCACCCTGAACACACCATCCCCACTGTGAAACACGGTGGTGGCAGCACCATGCTGTGGGGATGCTTTTCTTCAGCAGGGACAGTGAAAGCTGGTCAGAGTTGATGGGGAATTGGATGGAGTCAAGTACAGGGCATCTTGGAAAAAACCTGTTAGAGTCTGCAAAAGACTTGAGACTGGAGTGGAGGTTTCCTTCCAGCAAGACAACGACCCTAAACATACAGCCTGAGCTAAAATGGAATGGGTTAGATCAAAGCGCATTTCATGTGTTAGAATTGGCCGAGTCAAAGTCCAGACCTAAATCCAATTGAGAATCTCTGGCAAGACTTGAAAATTGCTTTTCACAGACGCTCTCCATCCAATCTGACCGAGCTTGAGCTATTTTGCGAAGAAGAATGGGCAAAAAATCTAGATGTCTCTAGATGTGCAAAGCTGGTAGAGACTTACCCCAAAAGACTTGCCAGCTCTAATTGCGGCGAAAGGTGGCTCTACAAAGTATGGACTCGGGGGACTGAATACTTTTGCATGCCCAACTTTTCAGTTTTTTATTTGTAAAAAAAATTGGAAACCATGTATCATTTTCCTTCCACTTCACAATTATGCACCACTTTGTGTTGGTCTATCGCATAAAATCCCAATAAAATACATTTACGTTTGTGGTTGTAACGTGACAAAATGTGCAAAAGTTCAAGGGGTATGAATACTTTTGCAAGCCACTGTACGTTGTCTGGTCCTCGATTTCCCTACGCTGGATAAATGACATTGTGCATCTTCACAATCTATTCCTCTCATGATTTTGTACACCTCCATAAGATCTCCTCATCCTTTTACGTACCATGGAATAGAGACCCCACCACCCACTCTCCCTAACGAGCACACCCTCTAGTGCTGACAACATCCTCGTAAATATTGACAATATCATCATTGAGCGAGAAGACAGAGAAAAAGCCATAAGAAGGAGAGAAAGAAATATTGATTTGGAGAGTGGGTCGGTGCTACAATAAAGGCGATAGATCTAAAGTACACAGTTGATCGGGACACAAGGAAGTGTCCATGCTGAAATGTTCAGCAAACATAAACTGTTGTAGCAGCTCAATGGCCGAAAGGAACGGCCGCCATTATGGGTCGAGACCCTGCAGCAGGTGAAAGAGTGCAGTGGAAGGATGGCCATGTAAAGAGGGATTTGGGAGCAGTGAAAGAGGGACCTGGCAGACAGCTTAACCACGAGGAGTGGGGGATATGGGGCAGATAGGGGAGGGGTTTGGAATTAGTAGACATATGTAGTTGGGGTGATGATAGGTGAAGCAAACAAGGAAAATAGTTTCTGCCAGGTGTCGAGGTAGAGTGAAGGTGAGCCAAATCTGGAAAGGGAGGGTGTCCAGCGGGGGCACAAAGGCTAACGGTGCTAGTATGCGACAGTAAAACGTGATAATGGGGACAGTCGAAGAAGAGATTCAGGTCGAATGGAACGAGATGGGGGATGGTTCGCGGTGGGTGAAATGTACGGCTGGGTGGTGGATGAAACAGGAAGGAGGACGAAAATGTATTGTGCGGATTATATGTATAATAAAAGGGGTTATAGGTATAGTCAAATGGGACGACAAGAGGTGAATCAAATAGGGGAAGGAATTGTAACATAGAAGGCAAGGTTTCCCTGAAATCGGAAACTTGGGCTGTAGGCAACCCAAATTGAATGTACGGTGTTTTTAGGACTGTGTGCGTTGGGTCTTACCCTCACGTCATCAGTGGCCATTTAATCGCCATGTGGTCTCCCGACGTAGAAGAGGCCACATCGCGAGAACAAGATGCAGTGGACGAGGGTGGAGAATGGGCATGATAATTCTCATCTCGCCTGGATTGTCTGCGGACGTCCCTGGACGACGGTGAGGGAGAGAGTGTTGCATCTCCCACGATGGAAGTGGAATGTATTAGCAGTCAGAGAAGGGTGGCTTGAGAGGGATGGGCAGAAGAGAGAATAATAGAGATTGGATTCTGTGGAAAAGATGGAGTACCGGATCTCGTTGCAGCCGGTGATAAATACGGAGGATGACGCGCGGGTTGTGAAGCTTGATAGGATGCGGCAAGAGGTGAGGACTTGGAAACCCACTTCTGTTGGAAGAAAGGAGAATGGGAGCTCAAGGCAGAGAAATTAAGGAGCTCCATCAGCCATAGTCGCAGAGGAAAAGGAGGACAGTTGATAATGAGATAAGTGCAACAAGTGCAGGTGGCAAAATGGGCCCACCTGGGACACTCCAGTTTGTGTAAAAATAGAAGCGGGCGATGTGGGTTTGGGACTCTCGGTTGAAGGTTAAGGAGGGGCTATCTGCTGAGATGATATGGTTTGTCACAATGTTGGAGGCAGACGTCTTATGCGGCTGCTGTTATATGTCCTGCAATTGCTGGGAATAACACTTGGGGAAGGGGTGGTTTGGGTGGGAATGGTTGTGAGCTAAGGAAATAGGGAGAGAGCCGTGTCTGCGCAATGTGGAGAAGGGTGGAGATGGGAATATGTGACTGGATGTGATCATTTTGGAGGTGACGGAAATGTTGGAGCATGATGGATGCGGATGCTGGGCAGGTGAAATGCGAGGACTAGAAGAGGCGTATTACTAGGGGGAGACAGCGAGTGCTCCCAAGTCGAGGTGTTCTGTTCTTTGAATTCGCAGTTGTAATTTCTCTTTATTAAGTTCGCTTCCCCCTGCTCTCATAAATTGACCCTTCACCTGAGACTCCTCTATACCCGTGGTCCTGCTCCCCCTCCCTGCCCTTTCCAGGGAACAAAGATAACGTTCTCCTGGTACTCGATCACCAGCCTCAGAATCCAACTTATTATCCACCGACATTTCCTTTACCTCCACCATTATCACAGAACGAGCCAAATCTCTAACCTTCTCTGCTCTCCACCGAGACCGCACCCTCGGCAAAACCGTGGATCACCCATTCCTTCGCCAGGTACCTCCCTTGCAACTGCTGGCGATGTAACATCTGTCTATAGATCCTCACCTATCTCCATTCTGGGATCACCATCATCCTTCCAGGTGAGACAGACATGGGTTCAAATGCACCTCATCTATCCTCATATATGGCGGTAGGTGTTCCAGAAATCTCCTCTTGTACATTGGCGCCACCAATCATAGCCACGGTGACCATTTCAATGAACACTTGCGCTCGGTAGATAAAGCCTACCGTTTCACTGAATATCTAATCATTTAAACTTCCCTCCCGTTCAATACGAGCCCTTTCTCTCCTGAAATACTTCCATTGACAGAGTGAGGCCACACGCAATCCGGAGGTACAGCACTCCATATTCCGTTTGGATAGCTTACAATCCAACGGTATGTGCATTGCATATCCAATTTAAGTCCCCGAGTGCGAACCAATGCATCATCCATTTCCTTTCGAACAGTAAAAGTATCTGCACTCATGACCATGCGCCAATCTCCGCCTCTGCTCCACGACGGTAGAAAAGATCGCCGTTCAGAAGAGGTTTGCTGTTTGAGCTCGCTGATATAGAGAACACAGATCCCTCCAGCACAGGATCAGGATCTTTGACCCACAATGTTTCCGCCGACATTTACGACACGATAAACTTAACTCATTTGCCTGCATGCGATCTATATCCCTCAGCACCCTGCAAATCCATGTGCCTATGTAAAACATATTAGATGCACCTATTACTCATACCAGTCAACGTGATCTCCAGATTATTATAGGGAGATAGAAATGCTGGGGAAACTCAGCGGCTGAGGCAGCATCTATGCAGCGAAGGGAAAGGTGACGTTTCGGGTCGAGACCCTTCTCCAGATTGTTATGCTCAATGCCCGGACCGATGAAGGCCAACGTACCATATGTTTCTATACCACTCTATCTAGCTAAGGACGTGGACCCCAATATCGCTCTGTGCATCGACGCTGTCTTACAATAAAGTGTCCTGCCATGAACTATTTAACTTCCTCTTACATTGGACCACACAAAGTGCAAAACCGTGCAATAGAAAATGTGATGCTTTGCCCTTGGTCCGCTGAATGTCACGGTCAACGAGCTTAAACCATTCTTTCACCCGCAGTCATTGTTCTTGAATGTTGCATAACCGCCAGTCAATGATCTTATACCTCTCTATAACCGGCAAACAATGAGCTTAAACCGTCGTTTAACCCGCAGCCAATGATCTTAAACCTCTCCATAACCCGCAATCAATTGTCTTAAACCGCTGTATAAAGCGAACGCTATGTATTCCTGGCCAAATGGCATTCAGGAAATTTGCACCTTATGACTTATTCTGTTTCTGTCTCGGATTTGCAAATATAACAAATAACGATGCCGGATATCTGAAATATCAACAGACAATTCTGGAAACATTCTGCAGGCCAAGTGGGATCTGGGAGAAGAAAAACATTGTCGACCTTTGGGTCTAAACCACTCAGTCAGAACTAGTGAGCACTCGCAGATCTTTCTGATTGCATGACAGTTCTAATAATTGATGTCCCTGTTTCTCAGAATGGATCACCGTTCTCTTTCTTACAAATGTTCACCATACAGAATAAAACTACATAGCGACTCACGGACACACTAAGTGACGCACTGTCGCCGTGTGGGAAACGAATCAGTGCTTCTGTGTCAAGTCGACAATGGACGTGTCCAGAGCTGACGCCCGAGAGCAACACCCGAGCGCCCCTCCCTGAAGGGCCCTGAGAACGAATCCGAGCTGATGAAAATCAGCCTTGTCTTCGGCTAATGTCTGCCATCCCAGAACATTGAATTTTACATTTATTAGAAGGAAACCGACACAGGGAAAGCAGCCAGGCGTATTGAGTATTCGCCACTTCTTCACAGCCTGTCGTACGTGTTTAATTAACAGGAGCTAGGAGGAACAAATGTGACCTTATGGAGGGTTATAAAGTATGACGGCCATGGACTTTTGTCTCCCATTGGAATCTGACGTAGGTCGAGGGTGTAGGCTAAAGGCAAGATTAACAAGGTTTCACAGGTAAAAAAAGGGACTATTTTCCACAGAGGCTGTCGGGTACGCGAACTGAGGTGCCATAGGAGGTGATTAAAATCATCGAGTGATACAGTGTGGAAACAGGCCGTTCGGTCAACTTGCCCACACTGGCTAACAATGCCCAGCTACATTTGTCCCACTTGCATGCGCTTGGTCCATATTCCTCTATTTCTGTCCGAACCCTGTAATAGGGATAGACGCAGCCTCAACTACCGCGTCTGGCAGCTTTGTTCCAGCAACCCACCACCCTTTGTGTGAAAAGGTTCCCCCTCGGATTCCTATTACATCTTTTCACTTTCCCCTTCAATCTTTGTCCTCTGATGCGGGTATGGTTGTGGTGTTTAAAATACATTCGGATTGGCATAAAGATGGGAATTATTTAGATGGAAATGTGTCTAACGCGGGCAAGTGACACAAGCTTCTGCAGCAGCGTGGATGGAATGGACGTTTGGTTGACGGGCGTGTTATGTGCTGCTTGACTATCTGACGGTCCATTACCTGCTGAACAAGAGAACGTGCTCTAATTTTCGGTTTATTGATTTATAGCTGTTGCAGGGAATTATGTGTTGGAATTGCACCCTGAACATGGTTTTATGTTGGATCATGTCGCACATTTAATTACGACTCCGATCACGACAGCACACAAAGAAAACTCATAGAGCACACGTGATATTCTCAAACAAGTCGGTTTATGTAATATATTAAGATTACGACTGGCAAACACTCTGTGCGAAACGTGAACGGAAGGATTTGGATTAAGGGAGCAGATTAGAGGAGGGGATCGGGAGGGGTAAAATATATTGAGACAGGATATGGAGCAGATAGGAGCGGATGGACACAGGGGTGATGGAGCAGGAAGGTGCGGCAGATTGGAAGTTGAAACAAGAGAAAAGGATGGGGAGGAGAAGTGCTTCACTGATTCACACCTCCTGTCGACTTATATACCCTGTAACAAAATGATTACATGCACATTTTACATCTTTGGCGTAATTGCTCAATGATCACCTTTACTTTGCAAACCTTCATTCCTGTTTTCTTCCTCCCAGCCCATATATTTAATCTTCGACTATCTGTTTTGCAGAAAACTGCGCTCCAAGTTAGATGACAAATTAGTACAATAAAGACTGAGTTACTACAGGATGTGGTGTCTATCTTCGCTATAAAATACATGATATTTTCTGACCAGTTTTTTTTTTACCTCAGCATGGTTTACAATCTCCTATGCACAACCAGGTTTCACCAAGATCACCAAGATGCAACACAGAACGCCAAGGAGATCATTCTTCCCTGTGGCTATCAAAATGTACAACCCCTCCCCCTTCTGTCGTGGGGTAGACTGACTGAGACTGACCCCTCCCCACCCAATGTCTGCACATCCCCAATCCTTTCCACTCGTCGCTTTAATTTCATGTTTCATGTGTTGTATGTGTTTATGACTGTTTGTAGATCAATCCCCCCCCGGGATGAATAAAGTTCGATCGCATTGTATCGTATCGTATCATTATATTTCCACGAGCTATTAAGGATTTACAATCTAAACACTTCACAAATCTATTCATTGCCACCTATAACACGAGATTTAAGTCGCCTCCACAATGACACAATGTCCCACCAGGGATATGAAAACATTGTACCTGCTGTGTGCCAATGTTAAACAGGTGTACAACTCCATAGCCTTTCCGCCACTGGGAAGATCCGACCACAAACTGGTTCACCTCCCAACCAAGTATTATACAATAGTCTAGAGGCTGCCTGTGACTACAAGGTCATTGAGGAGGTTGCCACGTGAGGCCTGCAACGCTTTTGTGGGCTGTTTTATCGTAACAGACTAGGACGCAGTCTGTAGGACATTGATAGACTTACAGACTCTGTTACCAGTTAAATAAAGTTCTGTGTGGATAACATTGTCCCTGAGGAGATTACGCTGTTACCCTGACATCCCGCCGTGGGACACGAGTCACATCAAGGCCTTCCTCAACCAGAAGAAGAGGGCCTTCAGGAATGGTGACAGGGAGGAGGTAAAACGGGCGCAGAAAGAAATGAAGGCGATACTAAGACAGCGGAAGGACGACAACATGAGGATACTGGAGCTGATACTTCAGCAGAACAACATAAGGGATGTGTGGATGAAGAGGATTACAGGCCAAAAGAAGACCAGTGGCTTGGGAAGCGAATGCAATCAGGACCACCGTGGCGCCGGGGAGATGGCAGCCCTGCCGGCAGTCTGTTCGTTTCTTCTTTATTTTTCTTATGTTTTAGTTTGTTAAAAGTTTGTTTTAATGTTCTTCGGTTTGTTTTATGTGGTGGGTGGGGGAAGGGGATTGAGGGAAACATTTTTTCAAGTTCCTTTTCGGATTAATTTTCATCAATTTTCAAATGATCAATTTTCGGCTCACATTCCCCGGGTTCTACGGTCTACCATCGATGGACCTGCAGCTCTCCTCGGACTGTCGTAAGCCCACCGCGGGGCGCGGGGACTTAACATCGGAGCGGATCCCTTGCCTGGGATCGCTCCCACCGTGACCACCGCGGAATATACATCAAGGGCTCCTAGTCTCGGTAGAGGCCTAGTTGGGAGCTCCAACGCCGCGGAAGGCTCTATAAGCCCCGACGCGAGGTTCGATCGCCCGGCACGGGGCAGCCGACATCCCCCCGATGCAGGAGCTTGATCACCTCGACGCGGAGGGCCCGAACTCCGCCGGCTACGGGAGTCAGGATCGTCCCGTCAACGGAGGGCTCGAGGCCCCCGACCGAGGAAGAACAAAAGGAAGGACTTGAACTTTATTTCGCCTTCCATCACAGTGAGGAATGTGCAGGAGTCATGTGGTGGATGTTCATGTTAAAATGTGTTTTTGAGTGATCTGTTACTTTTAATTGTATGTTTGACCTGGCCATACTTTGCAAAACATACTTGGTGAATAAAGTGTGATTCTGATTCTGATTCTGATTCTGATTCTGATTCTGATCATGCCATTAGCTTTCTTCATTGCCTGTTGTGTCTGCATGCTTACTTTCAGTGACGGGTGTACAAGGGCGCACCGGCATCGTTTGTACTTCCCCTTTTCCTCACTTGATACGATTCAGATAATAATCTGCCTTCCCGTTCTTGCCATCAGTGGATAACTTCAAGTTTATCCACATTATACTGCATCAGCAATGCATTTGCCCACTCACCCAACCTGTCCAAATCGCCCTGCATCACCATAGCATCCTCTACACAGTTCACACTTCCATCCAGCTTTGTGTCATCTGCATTTTTCTTGTAATTCCTTCATCTAAATTATTAATAGATATTGTAAATGGCTGCGGTCCAATTTTCTATCCATGTCAATCAGCAAACCCAATAACGTGCTATAATTTTACCGACTATCCCCCTGAGTGGGGCCTGAACAAATGCTTTCTGAAAGTCCTGTTACACCGATGGTTCTCCCATTGCATTTTAGTTGTTGCATCCTCAAAATGGATGATGCAATGCTTCTGCAACCTATGCCGCCGATTTCATGGTGTTGGAAGCAATGCAGATGACAGGGGTTTAGCTTTCAGCTTCAGGTTTGGGGATATTATTGACACATGTGCAGATTTACAGTGAAAAATCATTGTTCTGCATGCTATCCATACAGTGTACATCTATCATATATACATATTATCGGTTCAAAACGCGGCGATACAGAACACGGGGCATATGGATCCAATCAGAGCGTGGTAGCTATATCGATTCTCACAGCGGTAGCGTACATACCAAATTAGATGCCAATGGAGGTTGCTGAGGTAGGAACTAAACAGCATCTAATATAAATTTGGCCAAACACAAATAGGAAGTGACACGCGCCAAAAACGGCAGGTGGACTTATGTTGATGGTGTACATTGATCGCCGTTGGCAGGCCGGGCTGAAGGACATGTTCCTGCGTCGTGACTCATGATAATAGATAGAGCAAAGTGGAAAATAGAGAGGGCAGAATATATTGATCAGCATTGTAGCGATATTTTAAAAATCAATGTCCAGACAAAGTTCAATGTCCATAATGGATAGAGGGGATTGAACAGTGCCCTAGCCTATGGAGGGACCGTTCATATGCCAGATAACGGCGGAAGTGAAACAATTCCTGTCTTGTGATGCACGCTTACAAACATATCTACCTTTTGCTGGATGGGTGTAGGGTGAAGAAAAAAACTGACCGGGATTTGCCAAGTCTTTGATTTTGTTCGTTGTTTTGGGTAATGTTTGCAGCGTGAGGTGCAGATGACGACTATAATTGGTCTGGGCTCCGTGATGGACTGGGCTATATTCCACAACCCTCTGCAAAATCTCGCGGTCTGTGCATAGTTGTTTCCCAAAACAAGCTACGATGCAACGTGACAATAAGCTTCTTGCCATATATTTGCAAGTAACGGGGAGAAATGACAAATGTCTTTTTATTTTCGTTTGTGTGCCTTCTTGGGTGTCGCATCAATGTGATTGCACCACTTCAGGACTGGAACCTGAAAGAAATACTTTACACTCCGACGGTGGTGGGTATATGGAACAATCTGTCTGAGGAGTTAGTTGAGAACTGTTCTACCCCCCCTCTACTCTTAAGCACTGTGTCAAACAGCTGGCACCGGTATATACAGACACGTTTAACAGTCCGTGCAGGCATGTACTGCCCCTGCCTGCTTCAAAGTCTCCACTATTGTCCCTATACACAAAAGGCAAGGATTATTTGTCTTAATGACTACAGCCTGTCGCACCGACCTCTGTAGCCATGAAGACACTCTAAAGGCTTGTACTGGCCAAGCTGAAAAATATCACAAACTCCCTGCAGGACCCTCTGCAGTTTTGCATATCGGGCCAATAGATGTGGATGATGCAGTCAACCTGGGCCTGCACTTCATCCTACAGCGCCTGGACCGCCAGGGGACCTATGCGAGGATCCTGTTTGTTGATTTTAGCTCTGCATTCAACACCATTGTGCCAGAGCTACTACACTACAAACTTTCCGAGTTGACTGTGCCTGAACCCCTCTGTCGGTGGATCCCCAGACAGGAAGCAGCATGTGAGGCTGGGAAAGCACATTTCGGACGCACAAACGCTCAGCATAGGATCACGCAAGGTTCTATCCTCTCCTCTACTCTCTCTACACCAACGACTGCACCTCCACAGACATCTCTGTCAAGCTTCTCAAGGTTGCGGACGACACAACCCTGATTGGACTGATCCAGGATGGGGAGGAATCTGCCAACAGACAGTAAGTGTCACAGCTGGCGTCCTGGTGCCGTCGTAACAACCTAGAGCTCAATGCTCTTAAGACGGTGGAATTGATTGTAGACTTTAGGAGACATCCCCCTCCCGTCACCCCACTCACCATCAACAACACCACAGTCACATCTGTGGAGTATTTTAAATTCCTGGAAACCATCATCTCCAAGGACCTTAAATGGGGGTTACCATCGACTTCACAGTCAAAAAGACACAACAGAGGATGTACTTCCTACGGCAGCTGAGGAAGCACAATCTGCCACAGGCAATGATGGTCCAATTCTACACGGCCATCGTAGAGTCTGTTCTCACCTTCTCCTTCATGGTCTGGTTTGGGTCAACCACCAAGCACGACAACGGGAGGCTGCAGCAAATCGTCTGATCAGCAGAGAAGGTTATTGGCTGAATTCTTTCCTCCATTGATGAACTGTGCACTGCAAGGGCCAGGAGGCGAGCGGGCAAGAACACTATCTTCTTGCCCACTGGCCACAAACGTGGCCACAAACATTATGAATCACTTCCCTCTGGAAGCGACTCCGGATTATCAAAGCTGCCGCAGCCAGAAATAAAAACAGTTTTTATCCACGAGTAGTTGCTCTACTCAACAGCCAAAAATCTGTAGCCTCCCATTGATCTGGCAAATTGTTGGTTCACATGCTTGATCAATGGTGTTTAATAATTAATGTTGCATTACTATTAATGTTTAGTGTTTTTCTGAGTCATTCGTAACTGTCACTGTATGTCATGTTGTTACTTGTGGGCGGAGCACCAAGGCAAACTCCTTGTATGTGAAAACTTGGCCAATAAACTTACTTACTTGCTTAGCTTATTACTTCTGCAGCAAGAATGTTTGGAAATATCGGAGCGAATTCAACAGTAGTAAGTAATAGATAGATAGCTGTTAATCAATCAATGTTGAGCAGGAACTGATATTGAATAATCTTTAGCTGCGCCGACTTGTACTTTAATAAATGATGCAACACTGCATGCATTTCATTACTATCGGGGTTTTGATGAAATCATTAAATTCCGACTTTACAAATGTTCCCATTCTCCGTCGATGTCTTTTGTCATCTGAGTAGGTCATGTCTTCCTTTTGTATTTCAGATGCCGGAGAATTACTACGTCCGCAGTGCATTATCAGCATGTTTATTGTGTTCTTACACCCGTCCCCACACTTCACATTCTCTTCGTATTTGCCCAACAGTCCATTTGTGGTTAACAGCCATTCATTACCTTCTCTATTACATCATCACCGTATGTGTCTCGTTTACAATATTAGTCAGCGTCATAGCACGAACATTCCCGCTCTGATCAGAGTTATTTTTTTATCTCACGGGTCATTTGGTCAGGTTGGTTCTATTATTATCACACGTACCGAGCTGCAGTGGAAAGATTTGTTTTGCATGCTGTTCACTTGGTTCAAATATTCCAGACACAAAAGCAATCAATGTAAAGCCGAGTGCAATAGATCGGGTAAATGGGAGGATACCGATTGTAGAATATAGTTCATGATACAGAATATCATGCTGAATGTGGTTCTTTATTTCAACCAAACCCCGATTTGTCCGGGTATTTGGAACAATGAACAATCGTTGCTCAGGCCACATTGCATAATTCCGGTCTACCGTTCTCCTAGGAGTTGCACCTTTGCATTTGGAGGACTAGAGATGTGTGCAAACACAAAACCATCACTGAATCTGATGTAGAATTCGTGTTCAACCGTGCCGAGGTGCACAGCAAGAAAGATTAATGATGCAATGCTTCTATTAACTATAAGTCTTGGTTTGTGAAGCTGTTAATAATGAAGCTGCAAGGGGCATTAAGATTTAGGCTTCATGTTTAGGTTTATTATTCCCATATGTATTTAAGCGCATGATAAAGCAAAGGGGGAGATACAGAATGCAAAATATAGTTCGCAGCATGATAGCGCATATGTTCCATGGACATATATCCACCAGCGTAGGGATGTTGCGAACAGTAATCTGATAATGAAACAAAATAAACGATTCCTATCGGGACGGGAGAAGTGGTGGAAAGGAATGATCGTGTTGGGACACGGCTTTTATTATGGTTGTTGCTTTTGCGAGGCAGCGCGGTATAGAGTCAACTGTACGTGATCTGGTCTGTGTGATGGACTATGCCACGTCTAGAATATCTATACAACTTCTGGCCGCCTTGTTCAGAATATTTCGAAAACTATGCTGCGATGCATCGCGACAGTCTGCTTTCAATGGTCCATCCGTAGAGGTTTGTGGAAATTCTCTTAACCTCGTCCAAACTTTTTGCAACCTGGTTGTGAGGGATAAAGTGATTAAACCCTATTAATGAAAGGAGTTTTAAAGAGAATTCAAACAGAGAGGGGCTGGAGAGGAGATTCTGACAGCAGTGTCTGAAAATTGCCAGACCCATCCTTGAGGCCTTGAGTAAGAAGAGATAGCTTTGTCTCGCTAGAGAAGGGGGTGATGTAGAGAGATCCCTATCAGTGGATAGGAGTGATGGATGGGACCCTTGTCACTATAGCTTAGCTTTAGTACTGATATAGGAAACCCCTGGTCAAGAAATTGCTCATTACCATGACCATGTTTGAACATGCAATGTATGATGTGGGAGGTGCGAGGGGATGTACGGTGAGTTGTACCTACAGATTGTGCACCTCCGACCCTGATTGGAGAGAGGTCCGGAGGAGAAATTGAATGTAAGATTTTGTGTATAAAGGGGATGATCTCCCTGGCTTCAGTGTGTCTCAAGTTGGAGAGGCACCCGGTCTGCAGACTCGTAAAATAAAGAAATCTCTTGCTTCCAGGATTTAGTCTTTGAGTATTTATTGTGAGCATAAAGGGTATCTCACAAATTGGGGGCTCGTCCGCGATCGCCACTCTGGCTGCTTGGTGGAGGCAAGGAAGGAGGGAAGGTGCACCCTGCTGATTTCAGCAATCTCTGATCTCCTTGCTTGCCATCAGCAGTTTGAGCGAGTGATATCCGGTGAAAAGACTCCGGAAGCAAGAGGGGGTGTAAGGTAAATACGTACGGGACGGTCGAGTGATTCTTGTGCACAGGACCCAGGTAAGAAAAACGACTATTAAGTATTACCTGGGCGATCGGGGTTTGTCGGACGGGAATAGTCCGACAAGGTAATGGGAAACCGGAACGGGAGACGTAAGGGTCCGGGGAACCGGGATGAGGCTCATACTGATATGGAGCCTAACATTCTGCCCGATAGTCCGTTGGGGCGAATGTTGGATGGGGTGAAGGGAACACCCGGGGTAAGAGTAAGGAAACTATGTGCCTCTCACCAGTATGGGGGTGAGGAACTTTAAAAAGGAGATGAAAAGTTTATTGGAAGTCCCCTTGGACTGGCTGAACAAATAGATCAGTTCCTAGGGCCAAAAATGTTTTTATGAAAAATATTAAGTTGTTTCAAACAATCTCATTGAAGTAAGAATGGAACTAATGTAAAAACCGGTTTTGTATGAATGAGGAAGTTTGTATATGTGATAGGTTTGTTTGCTGCGGGGCCATGTTGTAAGGGTGTGTGTGTTCCTTTAAGGAATTGTAAGTAATGGGGGAGGTTATTGTAAGGTAACGGACAATGCTTTGAATCATCGCAACTTAAAAAGGGGAAGTTGGAAAATGTAGTTTGCTTGGCTTCTATAGATTTCTTTTCAGTAAAGTTAATTTGGCAAATTGTTAGTCGTATGTATTTGTAGGGGGAATGGTTTGAACAAAATTAGAAATAAGTTAATTGCTGAACAACAAGCAGCTTTTATGGTTTGTTTAGATAAACATTCTGGTTGGAGAAGGGTAATAAATTAATGGGGCCCAGAGAGAGAAAAAAAAAGGAGTTGGCAGACAATGATGTCGATACTGGGAAGTTTGTTTACTTCAGAAGAAAGACAGATGGTCAGACAGGCAGGAGAAGGGGTTGCAGGCTGATGCGCCGACTTGAAGTAACCAAACAGAAAAAGTATGAGAGATCTCAGGGAGATAATAATCAAGGGAATTAGAGAAGCCGTTCCCAGGGGACAGAATTTCGAACGGGCTTTTGAAAATCAGCAGAACAAGGACGAACTTCCGACAGTGTTTTTTACAAAGGTTAAGGAAAAATGTCCAGCAGTATTCGGGGATAGACCCTGATAAGACTGCAGGTCAGCAGTTGTTGAAGGTTAATTTTGTAACAAAATCATGGCCAGATATTAGAAAGAAATTGGAAAAATTGGAAGATTGGAATGAAAAACCATTGAATCAGTTGTTAACAGAGGCTCAAAAGGTATATGTAAGACGGGATGAGGAGAAACAGAAGGGAAAGGCAACAATGATGTTGCAAGCAGTACAGCAAGTAGTATTGGAGGACGAGGAAGAGGTGAATGGAGGGACCGAAGTTGGGGTCCCCGGGAAAACAAGGAACAAGGATCAGGAGGGTGGTACACGGGGCCACCCTGGTGTTATTATTGTAAAGAGGAGGGTCATTTCAAGAGGGAATGTCCTAAGCGACGACGGGAGGTGCAGTTGTACGCACTCATGGAGGAAGAATAGGGGAGTCAGGGGTTCCGCTCCCTGGGGTGTATGGGATACACAGGGAACCTCTGGTAAACTTGAGATTAGGACCCCAGGGAGAGGATATGATATTTATGGTAGATTCGGGAGCAGAGAGATCAAGTGTAACTAAGGTACCAGAAGGAATGAGATTGGGTAAAAAAACAAGTTAGAATCTCAGGGGTAGAAGGGAAAGTGATGACATTACCCGAGGTAGAAGAGGTGGTGATAAAATATGAGGATCGAGAAGTCAGTGGAAGATTTTAAAAGGAAGGTGAATAAATTTGCAAAGGAGGATAAACTATCTGAGAAGTAAGACATTGAGTTTAGAATGAGAAAGAAGGCAGATCAGAAAGGATTAAAGTGGGAAGCAGAGGGATGAATTGATGAGACTGCTTTAGAAAGAAAGAGCATGAAAAAGGAAAGACAATGTTGTCAGTAACAACAGACCTGGTTGAGAAGTCTGGAATAAGTGATGCACCGACACACAGTGAGTCCTATGACAGAGCCAAACAGGGGCCAGAGATTCCATGCCAATAATAAATGTATTTGGGAGAGTGTTTTCTCAAATGCCCTATCGGGAGTGAAATAAATCTGGATCTAAGCCCAGACAAGGCTAGTAAGGAGATAGGTAATGGATAAGGTGTGTTGGGGATGTGAACAGGTACGATAATCAGGAAATAATAATAATAATAATAATAATAATAATAATAATAATAATAATAATAATAATAATAATAATAATAATAATAATAATAATAATAATAATAATAATAATCTTAATAATAATATTAAGATAATGGTGAACATAACTATGATAAGAACATTAAGAAGAGGTATTAAATACACCTAGGCTAGGATGCGGCAGCGTTTTAAATACTAGCGGCGTGTTTTAATCAGATGTTGTAGGCAGATTTGGAAGGTGTTGATATAGTATGTGGATGATTTGTTGGTTTGTTCCACAAGTGAGGAGCAACGTGAGAAAGAGACATTGTAATTATCTTGGAAAAGATGGCACAGGAGGTCATGATGTATCAAGGAAGAAGTTTTTGTTTTGTCAGCAGCAGGTAGAATATTTTGGACGAGTAATATCTAAAGAAGTAAAAGCTATAGCGCAGGATCAAATTGGAAGCTTGCCTGCAATCTTGCTTAGCTCAATTGGCAGAAATTAAGGCTTTAAGAGCAGCATATGTACATGGAGTCTGGCATATGTTTGGAGCAGTAGGGAAACAGAAAGGCTTTGAGAAAAGCAACGGCGACCCCATGCAAAGTTAGCAGTGTCCCCCCTATGGAATGTTGTTTGGGTTACCTTATTTGGGAAAGATAGAAGGAATACCCACCATAGAGGGCAGTGATGTATTCTCAAGGAACTATTTACTGGCTGTATCTCGTTCCCTTACAGAATTAAAAGCGAAAGGATTATTGGCTCAAAGCCTGCCACTTGACTTTCCAATACATGCTGTAAAGGCCGGCGACTGGGTACTGGTCAAAAATTGGAAGGAGGAGAAACTCCAGCCCAGGTGGACCGGCCCATACCTAGTATTACTGACAACCGAGACAGCAATACGAATAAAAGAAAAAGGGTGGACCCACGTGATCTGGGTTAAAGGACCCGTCGATCCACCCGTTCCTGAGGAGGAGGAACAGTGGACGGTGAAGCCGGGAAGTAAACCCCTAACAGTAATTTTAAAAAGAAAAGCATTGAATGTATAACTGACAGTATGAAAGGAGCAGTCGTGGTATTGTTTGCTTTGTATGTAATTGTTGTAAAAGGTATTAATAATTGTGATAAATGTTATCATCCTATTCAATACAGAGGGGTAATAACCAGATCATTTACCTATCATTCCCATGTGAACAAAGTATGCCATGACCGAAAGACTAGAATCATTTGTAAAGAGGGGGGAAAGGAGTATTTGATGGCAGGCAATAGGGGGCATATAGGGAAGTTTGGGGCCGTTACCTGCCCAAGGGGAGAGAGATGGGTTTGTGTACAGTTAGTTTTCCCTTCTCAGATGCATAAAAGGGGCAATAGATAAGACGAAGGAGGAAGTAGTGAAAGAGATTACTAAGGTAGTAGTCACTAAGCCTCCCCCTCCCCCACATACTCAGCCTCAAGTGCACCAGACACTGTACGAAGAAATCAAGAAGCAGTTCGAAATCCCTGAAGGAGAAAAAAACCTGTTTGTGGACTTGGCCACCCGGATAGCTGGGACCCTGAATGTGACTAACTGTTGGGTCTGCGGAGGACCACTGATGAATTCACGTTGGCTGTGGAGCGGATCCATTGTTGAAATATGGGACTTGATGGGGTGGAACCTGACAGCTGGACAAGACCGAGATCCCCAGGTATGGGTCCTGACAGATGCTCCGGTCGGGACTGAGTGAATCGCTAGGCCCTGGGCAAAGGATGCCGTCCTAGTAGGCAGCAGCCCCTGCCAGCGCATCGTCACCCAGTGGCCAAATCAGTCCCGAGTGTGGTGGCCAGAGGAGCCTAAATGTTATCTAACTAAGAAATATGGGAAAAAACTGCGCTATCCGGATGGAGATTGATGGAGTGGAATCAGCCGGACTATGGAACTGCACTGGGAATAACCCTTATCAGGGGATCCCAGTATTGCGAGATATATGGAACAAGGTTGCCTCTAGTGGACCCGGCCCTGAAGGACTGTTATGGATATGCGGATACAAGGCATGCTCGGTGTTACCGATGAATTGGAGTGGGACTTGTTTTATTGGACTGGTACAACCTGGATTCTTCCTGTTAAACCCCAAAGAAAGCCGGTCGTTAGGAACACCTGTATTTGATGACCTATATCGGGAAAAGAGGAAGAAAATTGGAGAATGGGAAGATGATGAGTGGCCACCAGCAAGAATCATCTCATACTACGGACCAGCCACTTGGGCACAAGATGGATCCTGGGGCTACCGAACACCAGTATATATGTTAAAGCGGATCATAAGGCTACAGGCAGTACTGGAGGTAATTACCAACCAAACTGCGGGGGCGCTGGAGATGCTGGCAAAGCAGCAGACGCAGATGAGAGCAGCAATATACCAGAACAGGTTGGCCCTAGATTACCTCCTGGCAGAAGAAGGAGGGTATGCGGAAAATTCAACCTCTCTAATTGCTGTTTGAACATCGATGATAATGGACAGGCAGTGATGGGACATATCAGAAGGGATCCGGAAGTTGGCGCATGTTCCAATACAAAAGTGGAATTCGATTATGGGAACCCAATGGTGGGATTCTATCCTCGGAGGAACATGGTGGAGAACGGTGGGACTTGTGTTTCTATGTGCAGTGGCTGGACTGATCTTCATCCCCTGTTGTATCCCTTGTTTTAGGGAACTTATTACCAGAAGTATAAGTCAGATGCAGGCTGTAGTCATGCCTATGGGAGAGAAAGGGGAAATACAGAAAATAATGATAATGCGGCCAGGGGAAGTTTATGATTTACAGGAGGAGAAGGTTAGGACGATGTTACGTCAGTTCGAATTGGATGAACTTAAAATGAGGGTTTAATCAGTGTATGCGTAGCAAAAGAAAAAGGGAGGATTGTGAGGGATAAAGTGATTAAACCCTATTAAAGAAAGGAGTTTTAAAGAGAATTCAAACAGAGAGGGGCTGGAGAGGAGATTCTGACAGCAGTGTCTGAAAATTGCCAGACCCATCCTTGAGGCCTTGAGTAAGAAGAGATAGCTTTGTCTCGCTAGAGAAGGGGGTGATGTAGAGAGATCCCTATCAGTGGAAAGGAGTGATGGATGGGACCCTTGTCACTATAGCTTAGCTTTAGTACTGATATAGGAAACCCCTGGTCAAGAAATTGCTCATTACCATGAACATGTTTGAACATGCAATGTATGATGTGGGAGGTGCGAGGGGATGTACGGTGGGTTGTACCTACAGATTGTGCACCTCCGACCCTGATTGGAGAGAGGTCCGGAGGAGAAATTGAATGTAAGATTTTGTGTATAAAGGGGGATGATCTCCCTGGCTTCAGTGTGTCTCAAGTTGGAGAGGCACCCGGTCTGCAGACTCGTAAAATAAAGAAATCTCTTGCTTCCAGGATTTAGTCTTTGAGTATTTATTGTGAGCATAAAGGGTATCTCACATGGTGTATGCGGTTGATGCCGGACACATCGGCGGTAATAATAACGCCAAGCAACTGGAAGCCCAACAATTTCCACTTCTGCACCATTGATGCTGTTTTGCCGCGTGTACTCCGCTATGCCTTTTCGTCTTGTTAACATCGGGGAAGTGGGTATTTGCAAGGCACGATTTCAGTCAGTACTCGCACTCCTGCCTGTATTGCCGGTCGGTGGGTTTTTTCAACTATTTTAATTGTTTTAGTGTGTTTTAATGTATCTTTTTGATGTTTCTTTGTGTGTCTTCTGTAGCATGTGGTGGTGGTGGGGGGGGGGGGGGGGTAAGGGGACACCGTCTCGGTCGCCTCCTCCACGGAGAGGCGACATTTTCCATGTCGCCTCCCCCGTGGCCTACCATCGAGGATTGGGCGGCCTTTCCCGGAGACGTGCCCGGGGCTTCAGCTGCGAGCGCAGCGAGGACGCTTCCGTCGCGGAGCGGGTGAGCCCTCGCCGAGGCTCGCCGGAGGGGAGCGCTCCGTTCGCTGGCCCGCGGCAGCCTGAAGCCGGGGTCTGCAGAGCTCCAGCGGCGCGGCGTCCTGGGCCTGCGATCCCTCGTTGGGGGCCCGGGATGAGAAGAACTCCGGCTGCCGGCCCGCGGCCAACTTCTACCGCGGGCGCGGCGGGGACTTACCATCAGGAGCGGGGTCCCTCGCCGGGTACCCCTGGAGGGGAGCTCTGACCGCCGGCCCTGCGGTGCTTTTGGCTGCGGCGCGGCGGGGACTTTAAATCTTCGCCCGCCGGCCTGCGGCCTACACCAACCTAAAGCCGCGGTCTCCGGTGGGGAGGCACCGATTCCGGACTTACCTGGACTTTTTGCCTTGTCCACTCATCTGGACGCCACGGGGGTAAATGGAGGATGACAGGACAAAGTTTGTGCCTTCCACCAGAGTGATGAATGCTGTGCTGGATGTTTGTGTTACATTTTTATTGTGTTTCTTTGTGTTCTTTTTTCATTGCACCGCTGCTGGCAAATTCATTTTACTTGCACTTTATGTGCAAGTGACGAATAAAACTGATTGATTGACTGCGCATCATCATTTTTGTGATCCGACACACTACAGTGGTGTTGTCTGCGAGCGCGTTGCCGGAATTGGGGCCGTACTCGGCCTTGAGTCGCGAGTGTAAACGGAGAATATTAGGGATCTGAGAATGAATCCTTGCGGGGCAGCGGCGATGAGTGTTATTGTGAAGAAGTTGTTGTCACGTAACCTGACTGATTGAGGACTGCGGGCCAGGACGTTGTGGATCCCGTGGCAGCGGAAGGATGTGATTCCGAGATCCCAGAGTTTGGAGATAACCGCCACCCCCTCCCCCAGCAGACACAGCCACACATGGCCTTATGCACAATGCCAAACTTGAGACTGTTCCTAAATTCAATCTCACAATTACAGAGGTGACCTTAATTTCCACGTATAGATCAATAGTCTTCATTTCTTTATTCTCCACAAATATATTCGCTCCAACCCTGTGTTTTACTTATCAAACGAACATCGCTACTATCTCGGAGAGAGGGTTCTGTGGGCTCAGATATATTTCCGAGAATACTTTTCACCTAACTCAGTCACTCCATGCTGAAATGTTATTCTGAAACTTTGATCAAAACCCGTAATGATTCACAAACCCATTGTGTAATTCTCTCAAGATCCATCATGTCAGATCCTCGTAGAAACCTACTGTGTAAAAAAAATTGATCCAAACTGCAGATTAAAGGATCTTATCAATTAGAGTCATAGAGTGATAAGTGTGTAAACGTGCCCACACCGGCCAACATGTCGTAGCTACGCTAATCGATTGTTGGTCCTTTAACAACCAGTTCATCCGAGGGATGAATCTCGACTTCTATCTCGGCACCTATTTGAAGCTACTGTAAGTGGCGTATTCCCTAAATTAGATAGTTCGAAGGCAGAATACTCTGCTGACCAAGTGCTAGTAAATGGGATTTAGTAGTTGGATACTATTGACACAGACCGTTGTTGGGCCTGCTTCCCTGCTATGTGACTCTGTGACACACGACCCACATGTGGTATCACCGTCAATAGTTGTGGCAGGGTTCGCTACTTTTTCCTTGAATGGGTCGTGTTGTAATGAGAGGTGCGGACACTATTCCTTCGAGTGAAGGAGGATGAGGGGTGTTCTTGTGATTATGTATAGAATCATGAGGAAAATACACAAGGTAAATGCACTTTTACCCAGGTTGTGGAATCAAAAACCATCTTACATATCGATCACGTCTGTTTCACATGAACAATCTGAGTAGCCATCATTCTACGAACATTCCCGCTTTGATCATAAATATCACTTTTCTCAGATGATTAGCATTGGTAAGGTTAGGCAAAGGTTTACTGTTATGATATGTACCGAGGAAGAGTGAAAAACGTTGCATCCTATCTACTCACATCGGATAGATGGTGCATAGATACAAACAGTTCAAACGTAGATACATCAGATAGAGCAAAGGGGAATGTACAGAATACAGAATATTGTTCGTGATGTTATGCTGAATATTGCCTTTTATTTCTACGGATCCCAACATTGTCCGTGTTTTATAAGGATGAACATCATTTGCTCAGGCCACATTGCATGTTTCCGCCCTCCGTAGAACTGGTCAGGTGCAGTTGGTGAATTCGAATTCTGCGCCGAGGTACACAGCTGGAACGATGTATGATGCAGTACTTCTGTGAGCCATCAGACACCCCGTTGGATTCGTGGTGTTGTGAGCAATTAAGATGTGAAGGACATTATGTTTTAGCCTTACGTTTATTATTATCACATGTATCAAGGTACAGTCTAAAACTTGGTTGTGCATGCTGTCCAAACTGATCAGATATAACAGATCCAGATTCAATCAGTTCAAACACGAGGTCAGAGAGTGGTGAGTCTTTGTATAAACGCAGAGGGTGATCAGTGTGTGGATTCGCACAGGGGTTAGTGGGTTTATAGAACGCGCTGCCAGAAGAGGTAGTTGAGGCTAAAACTATCACAAAATGTAAAGACATTTGGACAGGTACGTGAATAGGAAAGGTTGAAAATGATAAGGAATAGTAGGTGGGACTAGAGTAGATGGGACACATTGGTCGGTGAGGGCAAGCTGGGCTGATGGTCTATGACTATGTACATAGATGAAGCAAAGTGGGCGATACAGAGGGCAGAACACAGTTTTCACCATTGTATCGCATCGTTGTTCATCAGTTTGTGACACAACGCCCAATGCCACAATGGGTTGGAGGCTGTTGTGAGACAAAGCCCAAAGCCGCCATTTACTCATCGGGAACAAGCACCACTGCGTCGCTAATGTTTTCAAGGATGATGAATGAACGAAGTTAGAGGCAAATTGAACAGTCCCCGAACTCTGGAGGGACTGATCTGAGGCCTGATAACGGAGGGTAATAAGCTATTCTTATGTCCAGTTGTGCGCAGTTTCAGAACTGACCTCGGACTCAATCACTTCGTACCTGATTACATTATCTTCATTTACCTGTTGTCCAAAAAGCATGTTCGCCCAGCCATATTTGTACTTGATAAATGAGCATCACTATTTTCTGGGTAGGAGGTAAAGTGTATTCACGAATGTTTGCCAGGATAATTTCCATCTTATCTCAGTCACTCAATTCATATTTTGAAACATTTATCCTAACTAAATTATCCAGCAACCCTTTGTGTATTTTGTATAACCATCTTATCAAGGCCTCTCAGAAGCCTACATTTATTGTGTCAATAAAATCACTTGTCGTTGTTCCAAACTGCACAGAGTAGACCATCTGATAAACTGTTGGTCCTTTGACGGCCATTTTTTTCCGAAGGATAAATCTCGACTTCAGACTCTACCAAGCTGCAGACACGTATCGTGTTCCATGAAAGATATAACGTCAATACATAACAGTCTGCGGCCAAGGGGAAACGGATAACTAGTGAGAGAGTGGGACCGCTTATAAATCACAGCGTTCACCTCTGTGCGGATCCACAGGAGATGGACAAGATCCTCAATGAGTATCTCTCCTCTGTATTTATCGAGGAGCAAAACAGTGGGACGGAAGATTTTGCGGCAGTCAATGGAAGAGTCTTGGGAGTAGTCAGTGTTACCTTGGAAGAATTACTGAAGGTAGTTCACAGGGTGAACATAAAGAGGAACCATTTACAAGGAACTTGAATGGAAGACATTTACACTCAGAGGGTGCTGGCAGTATGTAACAAGCTATCAGAAATGTTAGTTGAGATATGTTGAAGCTGGTGCATTTCTATAGCCACACCGTTTGGAATGTAACTGCGAACTCGACAGTAGCAGTAAGTAGGCATTATTGGCTATTCCTGTTGAGCAATAAACGTTCGGCGAACTGATTTGTAGCAATATTCAGGTGCGATGACGATGCAATCTACACTAACTCAGGTGTGCTTGTGTTTTGCGAAATTAGCATTTGTTTCGCCAATATCAGAGCATTTATGAGGTCTCTCACTTCTGATATTCGATATGTTTTCATCACTCCACTGGTGTATTCTGAGTCTTCCGCGTATGCTTTCCTCTTGTATTTCAGATATCCCGGCCATTACTACCGTCCACAATTCAGTTTCAGCACTTCACTGTATTCTGCCTCCTGTCCCCATTCCTAGAGTCATTGAGTCATAGAGTGATACATTGTGGAAAACAGGCCCTTCGGTCCACTCGCCCACACAAGCTTAACAATGTTCCAGCTACCATAGTCCCACTTGCCTGCATTTGATCCATAACCCTCCTATCCTATTCTATCCTATCCATGTACCTGTTCAACTGTTTCTTAAACGATGGGATATTCTCAACCGGTAGCTTGTTCCATAAACCCAACAACCTCCATTTCAAAAAGTTATCTCTCTGATTCCTATTAAATATTTTCCCATTTACCTTGCCCTCTGGTCCTCGCCTTCTCTTCGCTTTCTCCAGCAGTTCATTTGTGCTTAACGACTATTCATCGCTATCTCTTGCATAGCAATACTTTCAGTGTCACATCGACTATCTTTGTCACCATTATTGTACGAACATTCCTGCCCTTATCATAGTTGTTACTGGTGTCAAATTGTTAGGTCAGGTTCCGTCTAAATTTGGAACATTTCATTGTGATAGAAACAACGAAACATAGACAATAGGTGCAGGAGTAGGCTATTCGGCCCTTCGAGCCTGCACCGCCATTCAATATGATCATGGCTGATCATCCAACTCAGTATCCTGTACCTGCCTTCTCCCCATAACCCCTGATCCCATTAGCCACAAGGGCCACATCTAACTCCCTCTTAAATATAGCCAATAAACTGGCCTCAACTACCTTCTGTGGCAGATAATTCCAGAGCTCACCACACTTTTGTGTGAAAAATGTTTTCCTCATCTCGGTCCTAAAGGAATCCCCCCCCTTATCCTTACACTGTGACCCCTTGTTCTGGAGTTCCCACAACATCGGGAACAATCTCCCTGCATCTAGCCCATCCAAACCCTTAAGAATTGTGTAAGTTTCTATAAGATCCCCCCCCTCAGCCTTCTAAATTCTAGCGAGTACAAGCCAAGTCTATCCAGTCTTTTCTCATATGAAAAGTCCTGACATCCCAGGAATCAGTTTGGTTAACCTTCTCTGTACCCCCTCTATGGCAAGAATGTTTTTTTCTCAGATTTGGAGAACAAAACTGTACGCAATTCTCCAGGTGTGGTCTCACCAAAACCCTGTACAACTGCAGTAGAACCTCCCTGCTCCTATACTCAAATCCTTTTGCTATGAATGCTAACATACCATTCGCTTTCTTCACTGCCTGCTGCACCTGCATGTCTACTTTCAATATCGGTGTACCATGACACCCAGGTCTCGTTGCATCTCCCCTTTTCCTAATTTGCCACCATTAAGATAATAGTCTACCCTCCTGTTTTTGCCGCCAAAGTAAATAACCTCACATTTATCCACATGATACTGCATCTGCCATGCATTTTTCCACTCACCCAGCCTATCCAAGTCACCTTGCAGCCTCCTAGCACCACCCTCACGCCGAACACTACCACCCAGCTTAGTGTAATCCGCAAACTTGGAGATGTTGCATTCAATTCCATCGTCCAAATCATTAATATATATTGTAAATAGCTGGGGTCCCAGCACTGAGCCTTGCGGTATCCCACTAGTCACTGCCTGCCATTCTGCAAAGGACCCGTATACTCCTCCCCTTTGCTTCCTGTCTGCCAGCCAGTTCTCTATCCACATCAATACTGAATCCCCAATACCGTGTGCATTAAGTTTGTATAATAATGTCTTATGTGGGACGTTGTCGAAAGCCTTCTGAAAGTCCAGATATAACACATCCACTGGTTCTCCCTTATCAACTCTGCTAGTTTACATCCTCGAAAAATTCTATAAGATTCGTCAGACATGATTTACCTTTCGTAAATCTATGCTGACTTTGTCTAATGATTTCACCACTTTCCAAATGTACTGCTATCCCATCTTTAATAACTGACTGTAGCAGTTTACCCACTACCGATGTTAGACTAACTGGTCTGTAATTCCCCGTTTTCTCTCTCCCTCCTTTTTTTAAAAGTGGGGTTACATTAGCTACCCTTCAATCCTCAGGAAACTGCTCCAGAATATAGGGAGTTTTGAAAAATTATCACTAATGCATCCACTATTTCTGTGGCTACTTCCTTGGTTACTCTGGGATGCAGACTATCAGGTCCTGGGGATTTATCGGCCTTTAATCCATTCAATTTACCCAACACCACTTCTCGACTAACCTGGATTTCGCTGTTCCTCCACCTTATTTGACCGCCGGTCCCCTGCTATTTCCGGCAGATTATTTATGTCTTCTTAGTGAAGGCAGAACCAAAGTAGTTATTCAATTGGTCTGCCATGTCATTGTTCCCCATGATCAATTCACCTGTTTCTGACTGCAAGGGACCTACATTTGTTTTAACTAATCTCTTTCGCTTCACATATCTATAAAAAACTTTTGAAGTTAGTTTTTTATGTTCCCTGCCAGTTTTCTTTCATAATTATTTTCCCGTTCCTAATTAAGCCTTTGTCCTCCTCTGCTGAACTCTGAATTACTCCCAGTCCTCTTGGAAGGCTGCTTTTTTGTGGCTAATTTGTATGCTTCATCTTTTGTTTTTATACTATCCTCGATTTCCCTTGTTATCCATGGATGCACTACCTGCCATGATGTATTATTTTGCCAAACTGGGTGAGCAATTGTTGTATTTCATCCATGCAGTTTTTAAATACCTTCCATTGCACATCCACTGTCAACCCTTTAAGAATCACTTGACAGTCTATCTTGGCCAATTCACTTCTCATTCCTTCAAAGTTACCTTTGTTTAAGTTCAGAACCCTTGTTTCTGACTTAATTATGTCACTCTTCATCCTAATGGAGAACTCAACCATATTATGGTCACTCTTGCCCAAGTGGCCCCGCACAACAAGATTGCTAACTAACCCTTCCTCATTAATCAATACCCAGTCTAGAATAGCCTGCTCTCTCGTTGGTTCCTCTACATGTTGGTTTAGAAAACTATCCCGCATACATTCCAAGAAATCCTCTTCCTCAGCACCCTGCCCATTTGATTCACCCAATCTATATGTAGATTAAGTCACCTAGAATAAACTGTTTTACCCCTGTTGGCCCGAATTTTTAATTGGATGATGGATGTCAAGGCCACCGGACGGTAGATGTTTAGGCTTGAGGTCTTGCTTTTCTTCGGCAGTGGGATGATGGCGGTCTTCTTGAAGCAGGTAGTACCTGAGAACGGAGTAGGGGAAGATAAAATGTGTCCCAAAATACTCCCGGTAGATGGTCCGCGCAACTACAAAGGACATGGTCAGGAACACCCTGTGCAAGTTGCTTTTCGTGGGTTTCCATCAGGAAGGCCGATCTAACCTCTGCTACTGTCACCCTGGGGAGAGGCACACTGGAGTCTGAAGGATCCGCTGCCACCGCTGGCCTTCTGCTCGAAACGGGCATATAAAGCATTCAGTTAATGAGGTAAGGTCCTGCTGTTACCAATGATGTTGCCTGAACTTGCTTTGTATCCAGTTATCTTATTCAGACCTTGCCACGTTCTCCGTGTGTTCCAGTGATTATACTGGGATGCAAGTTTGGTATTCAACTGGAGAACAAGAAAGGAAAAGTCGGAGACAGTAGGCTGCGGGAGAGCTGGGAAGGGGAGGGGAAGGAGGGATAAAGCAAGGACTACCTGAAATTGGAGGTCAATGTTCATACCAAAGATACTAGAGGAGCAAGATAGACCACTCCTCCGAAATCCAATGGACTGACGTGTAGTACGTAACGGAACGTCACGGCCGCCATTTTTTAATGCGACACGACTTCCGGTATGACGCCCGCTGTGTAATCCGCTCTATCATCCTTGGTGTAATCAGTGTTGTAGGGAACAGTGTTTGATATAGCATCTATCACCTCACTGAAACAAAAACAAAAATGTACAGAAGAACAAAAATTGCTGACTTTATTATTGAGGTAAGTTTAGATCTATTAAAAAAAATCTAGTAACTTTCTAATGTACCAACAAACCTAGTTTCCCAATGAGTGTTGATAGGGGAACAAAAAATAACATTTTCAGGACAGAATAATGTCGACAGAAAACAATAATATTCCCTCACCTTTCTTTGTTGTTGGGGAACCTGAAGCAAGACAGGTTGAGTTGCCAACATCGGCGATTAGAGCAATTTACACCGAGCTGTAGATGTGGACGCCATGTCAGTGTGGGGGCAGTCCGGTAAAATGGCGTCGACAATCACACACGTCATACTACACTTTTTTCTCTGAGTGGCGCATCTTGCTCCTCTAGTATCTTTGGTTCATACCGCTGGGGTGTAAACTACCCAAGCGAAATATGAGGTGCTGCTTCTCCAATTTGCAGTGGGACTGGCTTGTGCCATGGAGGAGGCCCCGGACAGAAAGGTCGGATTCGGAATGGGAGGGGGGTTGAAGTGCTGTTTCCACATTTATTGTTTCCCTCCGCTAATTCAATATTTGTTGTTTATCCACCTGCAATACTTCATTTACAGTGTTCCAGCAAATACCTATTTACAGGTGTCCTTCCCTAATTGAACATTTACTGGTGCTCTCCCATAATAACCACTAGGACGTTCCCCTGAGTTAAGGGCCTATCCCACTTACGTGTCCCTGGCACGCTAATTACGCGACCTCGTGGTGGCGTTGAGGCGCGAAGGTCGCGCGCGACTTCATTCGACCGCACAGCCGTCTGGAGCGCGTGACGTCTTTTGAAGATGGACACAAATTGCAGGAGTAACTCAGCGGGACCGGCAGCATCTCTGGAGAGAAGCAATGGATGATGTTTCGTGTCGTGACTCTTCTTCAGTCTGAAAGAAGGGTCTTGACCCGAAACGTCACCCATTGCTTCTCTCCAGAGATGCTGCCGGTCCCGCTGAGTTACTCCAGCATTTTGTGTCTATCTTCAATTTTCTTGGCCCCGCTCTGGGAGTAGAAGTGGGGGCGGATCCGGACCACAACTGCCGTGAGCCCCAGCCCGAGCTCGGCGATCGTTTGCCTGCTTCTACTGCTGTTGAAGATGAGACGTTGCGTCGCGCCAGGGTCTTGGGCCATTGGCGCGCGAAGATTTTGTTCGCTACAAAAATGTCGGAGCCCCGCGCGATGTCGCGCACAAATACATACCCCTCCACGCTTCTCAGTCGGACCGGCCCCGCACGGCCATACGATGCCCGTGCGCCTCAACGCGATGACGAGGACGCGTAATTTACGTGCCAAGGACACGTACATGGGACAGGCCCTTTGCTATTTAATGTGTTGCCCCCAAATTGACCAAACACTTAACATTAGTATTTGAGTATATAATCCGTACCTTCGATAGGATGCACAGGAAATGTTTAAAAAGAGAGAAGATGTGTGATCGTTTCGATGTTTAAAAAGAGAGATGTGTGCGTTCCACTCTGGAAGGATAATGCAACGAGATAGAAATGAGGTCCAGTGGAAGACAACAAGCAAACCAAGCTGAGAAACAGCTGATTTAAACTTGCCACATTGACTGGAGTGGGATTCAAATCAGTAGATCATGTGATCTGACGGCAGCGCCTTAGACCGCTTGCCATTCTGACCACAACCGACAATGCCTGGCTTATTTTCACTCCAGAAACCAACACGAAAGTGTAAAATATCGCCATGGCTAAGGATCCAAGAAACAATATCGATCTCAAGTTCGTGCCACATGTTACAAGCGTGTGACCATCACACGATAGTATATTCAATTATTTCAAATACACAGCAGTAAATGGATCTTTAAAGGTTGTAAGGTCAGAAGGGCATAAAGAATAGCAGTAGAATTATGCCAGTCGGCCCATCAAATCTACTCCACCATTCAATCATGGCTGACCTATCTCTCCCCTCCGAACTCCATCCTTTCCATAACTTCTGACACCAGTATTATCAAGAATAGTAAGATTAAATGAGAACTTACCAGTTTGAAGTTTGATCTTTATTTTATGAGGAGTTAGGATGAGGGATTACGTGAAGACCCCGCCAGCACGCATGCGTGCATTCTTCAAAGCAGTGGTGTGAAATCACAGATACCAGAGCAGATTAATATAGTAAGATAAGAGAGAACTTCCATACCAGTTGAACTTTATAATAGAGGGTTTTGGGAGCGGAGGGCACGTAATCCCTCATCGTAACTCCTCATAAAATAAAGATCAAACTTCAAACTGGTAAGTTCTCATTTAATCTTACTATTTTACTTCGGAGTCACGTGAGTGACTACGTGAAGATTTCAAAGCTCTGTGATTTCATGCCCTGGAACGAGACCAGCTCACACACTGCCATTCTGGGATGGAGGATGAACGTATTTCACACACGACACTGTGCTGAAAAACAATAAAGGTAGTATTTTCATACCTAAAATAGTATGCCCCACATTGGGTAATTTATTTTACAGAACTTAAATTTTCCCTGCAAACGTCTCAGGAGCGGCCACGGGTTTATTATAAAGCATTGAAATGCGTTCATTGCTCCAACCCGCTGTGGCAAGGATGTGGTCCATAGGAACTCCCATCATCCTAGCGTCCGATGTAGATGCAGCCCTGGTGGAGTGAGATTTGAATCATTAGTATCCACCGCTTCACGTAATACCACCCTAACCATCTGGATATGGTTTGCACTGTGACCTTAGGTGAGGGCATTTATGGCTTATGAGAAAGCTCTCTCCGTGCCCCTAAGTGTCTTGGTGACTCTATATATTGCAAAATATGTGTCACTATGCAGGCCCGACTATCTGCAGGATAGGCCAGAACTCTAATATTGGCCAGAGGAACCGGGTCAGTCTTGTTTAAGTACCCCTGTATGTAGCAGGTTATCTGCCATTTGTGACAGACATGACGTCCTATACTAGCTTGTGTAAGGACTGGACCCGTTGTGCTGATCCAAGTGCCATAATCATTCCCATCTAGGATATTAGTTTGTCCAGAGTGAGCCCCAATATTGGTGTCCATCCTCGTAACATGGTGTATACTATACCTATGTCCCATGTATGGGTGTATCTGGGCCTGGGGGGGATAGAGTACAAATACCCCTCATTCGTTTAGGTACTAGCGGGTGTGATCCTATAGCCCGGTGATCACTCCCTCTGCCCAGATATTAGATAGGGCACTCCTTGCACAATAATGGCACTGTACTCAATCCTTCATCGAAATGAAGGGTGGCCAAGAACTCCAGCACTTCAGTGTTGGTGGCTGAGTCATATGTAGTGTTCGTCCTGGTGCAGTACACTTCCCATTTCCTGACATATGCCAGGTACTGTCTTCTCGTGGACTCCCTGCACGACGCTGAGATGGCATTGATCATCCTGTCAGAGAATCCGTATCCCAGAAATGGCTGTTCAGAAACTGCAAATCAACAAGTTCATACAGTCATGGCACGGATAACTTTCCCGTCACGGAGTGTACCAACAACCTTGGCCGTTGTTGATCCAGATGCAGGGTTCGAAGGCCATCTTTGTACTGTTGGGAGTTGGTGAATTAGTCCTGGATGGAAAAGAGGTCGATATCTGGTGTCCCATACCGGTCTATAATATCTGTAAACACACTTCCCGATCCAACATCCATTTAATGTTGTCGTTGAATTTACGTGACCTGTGTCTGCCACTGTATTTAGCTTACCTGGAAGGTAAGTGGTTGAGATCCAAATCTCTTTCCCAGACATTTGCCAGATATTATTTGCCAATTCATCACATGATATCGACTTGATTTCACCCATATGATTATATATAGGCCCCCACTGTGGTATCAACAATTTGTACCGTACATGCAAATGGTGCACATCTGAGCAGTAGGCCCTGAGTCCATGAAATGCTCCCAGCATTTCTAGATAATTAATTCCTAGTGCTTTAAACAGGATAATTTTTGTGCACTCAACTGCCACCACAACTTGCTCTGGTATTAGTTCCTCCCCAACCTTTAGCACTGGCATCAGTCTGTAATGTACCCTAGGGATATAGAATAGGTGATGGGGTTAGGATAATAGTGAACATTTCTATCCACCAGTTTTATTCTGATTTTTGCTTTCCCTGTTAGTTGCATAGGCCTATCGAAATGGCCTGCATGATTTTTGAGAGCTAAAATTTCCCTCTTCCAGGTTTTAATAATGGAGTGGTCCAATTGTGCTGCTGGGAACGCAGCCACCAATTTCCCAATCACTCTTGCTCCTTGCCGAATGGATGGTTCCCTGATGCCAGTGAGGCTTTTGCATACTCCCATCAAGTCTGTCACTTTGTTTGGTGGCAAGGTGATAGACATATGAACAGAGTCACCATGTATCCCAAATAATCCATGGTAGTGGAGGGTTCCAATTTTGATTTATCTGGATGTATGTTAAATCCCAGCTTTTGAAAAAAAAAAGTGTTGTGGCTGATACTGCCAATGTAGCCAGCTCCAATTTTTCACCTACAATGAGAATATCATCAAGGTAAGCCATGACGATATGGTTATGTTTCCTTAAGTATGCCTAAAGCTGGTTTTAATAAATTTGTAATAGCCTGGGTGCTGATGACAACCCATTGGGTAAGGCCTTATACTGCCATAGCTGTCCCATCCAGATAAATTTCAGGTATTTACGATGATCCTGTGTGTGACAAACGTGTCTATTTTGAAATGGGCATACACTGAAACGAAGTATTTAGTTCGATCAAATCTGTAATGATGCAGCAACCGCCATCTTTTTAGTTTTTTTATAAATATATTTGATACGAACTCTTGAAATTCTCTGATTGTTTTCTCAATTCCCTTTTGTGTTTAGTCTTAACAGTTCAGCATGGCCTGCTGTTCTCTCTTTTTGTGAAGTATGAACTTCGTGCTAGGCGTATGCTGAAATGGGACAGGGAGTTCGTATACAAATTCAATTTTGTAATTCTGAATACTTCCGAGTATGTAAAAGTTCAGAGTAAAAGTGCAGCGCACATGATGAAACAAGTGCAACCGTCCACCAACTTTTGATGAATCGGGCATGCAATGTTTTTATAGACAACCAGACCCACCTGCCTCCATGGTTACCGCCGGTGTTGTGTGTGTTGTCTCTGCACTTGTTTCTTCTGGTATTGTGTTGCTGCGTTGGGGTTGGCGCATTTTCCATGAAGGCCGGGCTGGCCATGGTCTGAAAGACCGATGTGCAGTGGGCCGGCCTTCGAGCTTTCACCACCAGATGGTCTTCCATAGTACCGATGTCTGGTGGGTGTGTAGGGGTGCTGCCGCTGCTGATAGTGGGTTTTAGAGGTGTTGGCACCTTGATCAGGCCTATAGCCTTGGTTTCCTCATGCAGGTCGTTTCACCTGCTTCGGGAGGCCACCAACAGCACTTTTGGCGCCTGTGTGCTACTTGTCTTGCATAATTCCGCACTTCTTGATGATGCTCTTCCTGTAACTGTTAATCTCCACTGAGTATTACACAGTCTGCTAGAGCATCTCGTAGCTGTTCAGGCAAATCAACCCCATCAGTTGTCCTGGTACGGCTGTGATTTTAGCAGCCAGCAGTTTCCTCTCGAGCTTCCCACCCTGGTTCCTTATAGATGGGCTCCTGTTGCCCCAGATGGGGTCATAGACTGCTGTGGTACTTTAAGGGTATGGAGTTCTCTGAGTATTTCAAAGCCGTAGAGTTAATGAGTTGCTCCTGTAGCTGGTTTATAGCCATGTATTTTGTACTGGCTTGCAGCTTTGCATGGGCAGTCCTTCCTGAGTTGGTACAGCATGTGTTCCCATGCCCCACAATTCATCTTCTGCTCTCTCTTCTGGCACCCACTCCACAGTTGACTGTTCAGCCATTGCCCCATCTTCAGGGTCAGCCCAGCTCTGACCCCTAATGCTCCCCTGCGAAGCAGTCCTTGAAAGGATCCTACCGTGGTCTGCGAGGAGACCCACTGTGACTCTGCCCCTGCATAAGCAGGTTCACGCTGGAGCACTGCCTCCCTCCCATCCGCTCCTGCGGGAAAGACGCCCGCCGTCCCTAATCCGGGAATGGGGTGGTCTTCAGGTCCGGACCCAGCCGAGTCAACGGTCCTGTCCGACTTCTGGGTGGTTTTTTGCCGCTGACCGCGGCACACCTGCGGTCTGCAGCGGCGAGAAGCGGGAGCTGCTGGCAGCACCTGCAGCTCCTGGAGAGACGGCACGCTGCTGGCTGTTTCCACAACAGCGGTATTAGCTGCTGCTCTCCCTTGCGCGACTCCATGGTGCTTCCTCCTGAAAAAGAAATTACACACGAGTCGCCACGCTCACCAGAAAAGGTAAGACTTACCTCAGTAAGTTTTGAAAACTTGCGCTGGAGGAGCGGCGTTCCTCTCCGACTGTCGCTTCCGCAATGCATTCGACGATATTCCCGTGCATGCGTGCTGGCGGGGTCTTCACGTAGTCACTCACGTGACTCCGAAGTAAAATCTATCTATCTCTCTGCCTTAACAAATATCCAATCATTTGCCTCGACAGCCTTCTATGGCAAATCATTTCATAGATGCACCAACCTCTGACCAAATACATTTTCCGCAACTCCTTCTATAAAAGAACATCCTTTAATTCTGATGCTATGTCCTCTAGTTCTAGACTCACTCACTATGAAAACATCCTCCGCACATCCACTCGATCTAAGCCCACCCCTTCACTATTGTGTATGGTTCAATGAGGTTCCCACGTCATTCTTCTAAACTCCAGCGAGTACGTGCCCAGTGCCGACCAATGCTCGTCATAGGTTAACCTACTCATTCCTGGGATCATTTTTCCTAAACCTCCTGCTTGCCCTATCCACAGCCAGCACATACTTCCTCAGATATGGTGCCCAACATTTCTCACAGTATTCCAAATGCGGCCTGACCAGTGCCTTATTGAGCCTCAACATTACACCTCTGTTTTTGTATACAAGCCCTCTTGAAATAAATGCTAGCATGAGTTTTCTTTCTTATTTACCGATTGGACTTGCATGTTAACTTTTTGGGAATCCTGCACCAGAACTCCCAAGTCCCTTTGTACCACCGAATTATGGATTCTCACCCCATTTAGAAAAATATCTAAACGTCTTTATTCTTCTTCAAAAATGCATGACCGCACTTTGCTGCACTATATTCCATCTATTAGGCCACTTCTTTGCCACTCCCAACCAGACCCTGTCCTGCAAATTCCCTGCTTTCTCCACATGACCTGCCCCTCCATCTATTTTTCGAATCACCCGCAAACCTTGACCGCAAAACCTTCAACCACCACGTCCAAATCATTAATGTAACAACGTGAAGAGTAGCGGTCCCAGCACCGACCAATGCGGCAATCCACTACCACTGGCAACCATCAAGAAAAAGCCCCTTAATTGCCACTCATTTGTCTTCTGCCATCCATCCAATCTGCGATCCTGTTCGTATCTGCTTATTGCTCGTGGGCTCTCATCTTTCTAAGCAGCCTAACATGTGGCACATTTTCAAAGCCTTTCTGAAAATCTAAGTGAACAACATCTACAGAAAATTCAAAGAATCCCAGCGAATTGTCAAGCAAGACATGCCCCTACACAAAGCCATGCTGACTATTTTTATCTTGAACTCGTACTATTCCGTAACCTCATCATTTATAATGGAATCTAATATCTTACCTACCACCGTAGTCAGTAGAACCGGCCTCTGGTTCCCGCTATTCTGCCTTGCTCTTTTTTGTGCACCGCGGTAATATTGGCAATTTTACAATCAGCTGATTCTACTCCTGAATCTTCATTAGGTACTACTCCTGACTCTGAAGTGAACATTTTATATTTTGCGCCTGAATCGCGAAACATACCACGAAACAAACATTCAGCCGTTAATTAATCCAAACGAAACCGCTTCATGTAGGATTGCTCAGACGTTGCCGTCTTCAGGTGAAGCTGCTACTGCAGCAGCCTACGGCATTGTGTTATGGAGAGAGAGCCCCAATAACGTGAAAGACCTGACAACCCGGAGACCCAGAACAACGTATTTTCACAAAACGTCCAATTTGTGTTTAGTTACGATTGATTAATTTCTGCTATTTGAATCAAACACACTTCTCTGCTCCACTTTGAGATTCTGTTCCGTACCAAGGAGATAAAGAATGAAGACGCAAGGAACAACAGATGCTGGTTTACTTGAGCACACAGCAGGCCACGCAAGATTCGTGGAATGAGGAACAGAGTTAACCATTCCACCGAACCTAAATATTAAACGGATTTTAGCTCTGCAGTCCGTGACTGTTGACATGCCTCATGCGGCAGCGTGGATTCCCATTAGTGTCTGCCATATATTGGGCTAACCGCATTGGTAATAACCCTGAGGAGGAGGATTTCCAGGAGTGTATACGGGAGGATTTTCGGTGCCAAAATGTAGCGATACCAAGTGGAGGCAGGACATCTAAGACTGGCAATGTGCAATGATGAAGGATTAGTTAGCAATCGTGTTGCAAAGCCCATTGTGCAACAGTGATCATAATAATGGTGGAATTCTGCATTATGATGGAGAGAGCGACAAGGTTAATTCAGAGACGAGTGTCCTGAAAACTGCATGAAAGGCGACTTTGATGGTAAAGACGGGAATTGGCGACGATAGACTGACAAATGATAACTAAAGGATTGACGATGGAGATGCCATGGCAAAGATTTAAAGATCGCATGGATTAATTACAAAATTTGTTCATTCCTGTTAGGCATAAAACAAATTGGGAAGGCGGCTCATCCGTGGCTAACGAGGGAAAGTAGGGAGAGTGTTAAATCCAAGGAAAAGGCATATAAACTGGCCAGAGGAGAAGCAATCCGGAGGACTGAGAAATATCTAGAAGTCAACAAAGGAGGACAAAAGGGTTAATCAAGAGGGGTAAAGCATCAAAAAAAGCTTGCGGGGAATATAAAACTGTCTGATAAAGCTTCTTTAGATATGTGAAGAGGTAAGGATTAATGAAGACAAATGAAGACAAATGCGTCAAAAACCGGTGAATTTATAATGGGGAACAAGGAACTGGCTGATCAGTTAAATAAATACTTTGGGCCTGTCTTCATTAAGGAGAACACAACAAATCTCCTAGAAATACTGGGGGACCGACGATCTAGTGGGAGGGAGGAACTGAATGGAATCCACATTAGTCCGGTAAATGATGTTAGGTGAACTGTTGGGATGACGGAAGATAAATCCCCAGCTCTTGATGTCTGAGTTTACTCAAGGAGGTGGCTCTATAAATTGTGGATGCATTTGGTGATCATTTTCCAATGTTCCATAGACTCTGGATCAGTTTTGGTGAGTGGGAAGATGCATGGCAGATTAAATATAATGTGGAAAAACGTGGTTATCCACGTTGGTAGCAACAACAAGAAGGGAGATTATTATCTGAATGGTGTCAGATTTGGAAAAGGGAAGGTTGCAACGAGAGCTGTGTGTCCTTGTTACATCAGTCACTGCAAGTAAGCATGCAGGTAGAGCTGGCAGTGTGGAAAGCAAATGGCATGTTGGCCTTCTCAGCGAGATAATATGAGTAGAGGAGCAAGGAGGTCCTACTGCAGTTGTACAGGGTCATGGCTAGACCGTACCTGGCATATTGTGTTCTGTTTTGGCCTCCTAATTTGAGGAAGGATATTCTTATTATTGAGGTAGTGCAGCGTAAGTTCACTAGGTCTTTTCCGGCACGATGGTACTGATTTGTGATGAAATAACTGATAGACTGGGCTTGTGTTCACTGGAATTTAGAACGATGAGAGGGGATATTATAGAAACATATAACATACTTAAAGGATTAGACAGCCTGGATACTAGGAAACATGTTCTCGATATTAGGGTAGTCCAGAACCAGGGGTAACAGGTTAAGAATCAGTGGTCGGTCGTTTAGGACTGAGATGCGGAAAAACGTTTTCATCCAGCGAGTTGTGAATCTGTGGAGCTCTCCTCCACAGAAGGCGGTGGAGGTCAATTCACTGGATGGTTTCAAGAGAGGGTTAGATATAGTTTGTAAGGTTAACGGAATCAAGGGATTTTGGAAGAAAGCAGGAACGGGGTCCTGATTTTGGATGATCAGCCATGATCATATTGAATGGTGGTGCTGGCTCGAAGGGCCGAATGGTCTACTCCTGCACCTAATTTGTATTTTTCTATGTTTCATGTGTATCAACGTATTGATTGAGATGGTGCAAGTATAATTAGTAAACTTTACAAATAAATACTAATGCAAGCGTGGTGGTAGATTGCCAAGACGGATATGAAGAATGACGTTGAGAGTTTCTTCAGCTGGCAAAGTTGGCAATGCAATAGAGTATGGCATTTAATTCGTATATTTGTGATTTGCTTTATTTTAGTAAGTCATGCCAGGTCTTTCTCAGTGATCAGTTCAACCCTGCGGAGAACTGTAGAACAGGGAGATCGATGAGTTCACGTCATATATCTCTGATTTTGGAGTCGCGGGTCGCTAAGATGGTCATGAAGGTTTTGGCACGGTGTCTTTCACTAGTTGCGGTATTGAGCGCAGATGATGGGACGTTATATTACAGTTTACAAGAGGTTTGTGAGACCGCGCTTGCTTGCAGTTCACATGCCGTCCACTGGATGTCCCCATCGTTTAAAAGCTCGATATTGCACAACACCCTGGAATTATTCTCCAGGAATAGATCAGTGTATCATAGTTCAGGAGTCTAAAACAGAACCTCGAACAGCTCGCTTCGGTTAATAATAAATGTATTATTTTCTTTAAATAACATGTTCTTTTTAACGAACCTACGTGGGTTGCAAATGATACACAAACGTGGACAGTCCTTGAAACGCAATGAGGGTGACTATCTACATAATCTCAGAGAATCTTACAGACACACAATAACGATGCTATTTATACAGTTATATTCAAATCACCAACCAAGATATTTAGGATCCAGCTGTCCACGTCACGCAAAATGTCCAACCAATCTAGCCCAACTTGCCCACGATTGCTCCATAGCCTTCCAACCACGTCTATCCATATACTCGTTTAAATGTCTCTTACACATTGTAATCGAAGCCATATTTCCAGCTTCCTCTTGCAGCCAATGGCACCTCACCGCAACTGCCTTTGCAAAAAGAGTTGCCTCTCAGTATCTTCTGAAACTATCCACTCTGGCATCTTCCAGCTTTGGACTCCCCAGGCTTGGAAAAAACGACAGTAACCGTCTACCTTTTCCTTGCCCTTGATGATGAAATATACCTCTGTAATGTCACCCATCAATCTCCTACTGTCCGGTGAAAACGTTCCAACCTGTCCCTGCTCTCCTTAAATCTCAAACGCTTCCGCCCCGGTGACAGTTTTATGATTCTTACCTGCGCCATTTTGAATTTCATGTATTCCTTCCAATCGCTGGAAGACCAGAATTGCTTATTGTAATCAAAATTTGGTCTCAAATATGATTTGTATAGTTCGGGGGACCACCTGGAACAACAATTAACTTAGTAACGCCCCTTTAACCGACCGAGTAATTCACCTTTACCATCGTGTCGGTGGTCTACATAGTATCCAAAGTCAATGCCAATGTGGCACTGGACAATTTATACTCCTTCGTGTCCTCTCTGTAAGCAGCAGACCCTGATGCACTGTTCATCATCAGCGGTGACTTCAATCACTCGTACTTCAGGAATGCACTGGAACCTAAAATCAGCAAATCCCCTGCCTCACAATGGGCGTCAACATTCTGGGCTACACCACCATCTAGTATGTCCACGGTTCTAGCACAACCATACTCTCAAAGCTAAGAAGACCAATGGTCTACTTCTGGACATAGGAGAAGGATGAGGTCCCACAAACCTGTCGAGATCAACTGGACGATGGTGGAGGAAGGCAAAAACTGCAAATTCCTCTGCTTGGAAGTCACTGAAGATCTTTCGTGGACCCAGAACATTGATGCAATTATGACTCCTCTACTTCCTGAAAAGAATGCGGACTTTTTTAAACATTTTTTAAATTGTTTTTTTAAGCTTTACTTAAATAGGGACAGATACAAAAACATAGATACACTTGAAACAGTAATCTGACGTATGCATCATAGTGTTTTTAGCCAAAGCTAACTCGCAACACTTATCCATGGTAGGGCTTTTGGTTAAAAATGATAAGACAGATTAACATTATTAAAAATAAGAAAATGGAAATGGAAATGAGATAAAAAATGGAAAAGAGAAAAAGACATACAGAGAGAGCACAGTGTAAAAACTAAATATGAGAACAAGAATATTCTGTTTCTTTTGAATGTGACATATGTAGGGATACATTTCAAGTGGTCTGGCAGTGAGTTCCATAATTTTGTCCCTTTTACTGAAAAGGCAGTTTGAGCAAAAGATGTTCTTCAGAAGGGGATACTACAATTTTGACGCTGCTCGGGTGATGGATCTGGTACCACTTTGCAGTCTTGCTATTGTTTTATACAGCAGCTGGGGAGCAGCGCCATTTAGGCACCTGAAGCCCAATTTAACTAAATGTAAGGAAATAAAGTTAGCAAAACTTAGGAACTTGTATTTGCTTAGAATTTGACAGTGATGATACCTTATTCTTTTTTTTTGTCCAGGACTTTCAAGGCTCGGTTATAGAGACACTCTATGGCCTTAATTAATGACTGGTGAGCCTGGGACCATGTGGTTAAGTCATAAGATATATGTGAGAGAATCATAGAATTCATGAAAAGAAAAGCACAGTTAAAAGTCAAGCAGTTTCTTATAATCATAAAACAACCCAAGTTTGCCTTAATGGTTTTACACATTTTCTTAATATGACTTTAAAAGTTCAACTGATTGTCTATAATTATTCCCAGCTACTTTACTTCAGGTACTTGTTCAATGAGCTCAGCACTGATATTTATACTGAGGAGGTTTGTTAGGGCTAGTTTTTTGATGGAGAAGCAGACAGAGTTTGTCTTTTTAGTGTTTAAAGTTAAACAAGATTCAGTATGTCGTCGAGTATTATCTTGAACTTCCACAGGTGTACAGCAGAGAGCATGTTGTCTGTTTGCACCACGACCTGGGTCGGCAACCTGAATGCCAGGAGCGAAGGATACTGCAACATGTGATTAACATTACCCAGTACATCACGGGTACTGACTTCCCCACCATCGAGGGATCTACAACAGTCGCTGCCTCAAACATTGCATCAATGAGTGTCATTTGGGCTCTGAAATTTATTCACATTAACCCCATCCCAATTATTTTGCTCACGGCAAACGAGCAGGAAACTGAAATAAACGGTTCAGAGTCCGAATCCACACAAACGCTAAGATGTTGAGGTCCCCGGTTGTGGATTGTATTAACCATATAACCATATAACAATTACAGCGGAAACAGGCCCTCTCGGCCCTTCCAGTCCGTGCCGACCATTTGTTTTCCCCTAGTCCCATCTACCTGCACCAAGACCATACCCCTCCATTCCCTTCACGTCCATATACCTATCCACTTTACTCTTAAATGTTAAAATCGATCCTGCCTCCACCACTTCTGCTGTAAGCTGATTCCACGCAGCCACCACCCTCTGAGTAAAGAAGCTCCCCCTCATGTTACCCCGAAACCTCTGTCCCTTAATTCTCATGTCATGCCCTCTTCTTTGAAACTTCCCTACCCTCAATGGGAAAAACGTATCCACGTCAACTCTGTCTATCCCTTTCATCATTTTAAAGACCTCAATCAAGTCCCCCCTTAACCTTCTGCGCTCCAAAGAATAAAGACCTAACTTGTTCAACCTTTCTCTGTAACATAGTTGCTGGAACCCTGGCAACATTCTAGTAAATCTCCTCTGTACTCTCTCTATTGAGCAGAAATTCCTTCAACGCAGCTCATTCCAGCCAATTTTAATTCATTCGGAATCAGTTTGGTGTCCGGTAACTTTACCTGGTGATTTCTGACTGTTACTGAACCTGGAAGTCAGTGATGCCGACGATTTCACTTCCATCGCTGGGTCCGTAGCCCTGTGGGCGAACACTCCAAGTACGCATCTTAGTGTTTTTAGGAGATATCGCATGCAAACGGGCTCTTTGGCCCACCGAGTCCGCGCCGACTAGCCAACGTCGTACACTAGCGCTATCCTACACTAGACACAACCTGTACGTCTTTGGAGTGTGGGGGTGGAACAGCAGCATCCGGAGATAACCCCAGGAGGCGCCCTGGGTGCAACGTATGCCATGCTCTGTGCGGACAGCACCCATAGCCAGGATCGAACCCGGTCTCTGGCGTTGTGAGGCAGTAATTCATACCGCTACGCCCACCGGGCAAACCCGCTGTTCTAACGTGATGAAGTTGCTGCCTCTCCCACCGTCTTCGGCATCGAGTTCTATTCTACGCCACATCTTGTGTGGAAAATTGTCCCCATGCCAATGAATCATGTATTTATCCGCATATTTTGTCTCCCTTTCGACGAACGGTAATTCCCCCACACACGCTATACAGAAGTTCTGAGATATAAATACTGTATGCGGTGCAGAAAGTACTTAGAGTGGGTGGGGCAGTTACCGAAACTGATACATTGTTCACTTAGGCATATTTTGAGTGTACTGACGTGATACAGACACATTGTACACAAGGGCGGCACAGTGACACCGCTGATATAGCTGCGGCCACACAGCGCACTAGATCGGTCATTGATCCTGACCACGGGTGCTGTTTCATCAGCTCTGTGACGGCGCCGGTTTCTTCCGGGTGTTGTGGTTTCCTCCCACATTACAAAAATATGCGAGTTTGCAGATTAATTGGACTCTGTGAAATTAGTCCGATTGTGCAGTGAGTGAGTGAATGCGAACGTGGTTAACTTGTGGCTGGCGTAACCGGATGAGCATTGATCGGCCCCGTGGGAATCTGTGGGCCTGTGTCCAAGCTGTATCGTGTAAACTAAACTAAACTAAACTAATAAAAGACAATGCAATAACACAATGCCAGCATCACAGGGTGTGCTCACGGGGACAGATTACGGAGGGATCCATCACACAGGGAACGAACGCATCCGGCACATCTTACAAAGTCCGATCATTCAAATGAAACAGAAATACACCGGAGAATATTGGTGTCTCGCAGATTCTCGAATAACTGCTGACTGATTAGTAACAAACTCCAAACAAGAGAAAACGTGAGTATTTACAATGTAATTCCATAATCTGCTTCCACTTCCAATAATTGTTGGATGTTGCGAGGAGTAGAGTCTCGGCTACAGGGAGAGGTTGAGTAGGCTGGGACTCTATTCCTTGGAGCGCAGGAGGATGAAGGGTGATCTTATAGAGGTGTACAAAATCATGATGGGAATAGTTCAGATATATGCACAAAGTCTCTTAAACCCAGAGTAGGCGAATCGAGGACCAGAGGACATAAGTTTAAAAGGTTACTGAGGGGTAAATGTTTCACAATGGTGGGTGCATGGAACAGGCTACCAGAGGAGTTAGTTGAGGCTGGGAGTATTATTGGATGTTGCGAGGAGTAGAGTTTCGGCTACAGGGAGAGATTGAGTAGGCTGGGTCTCTATTCCTTGGAGCGCAGGAGGATGAGGGGTGATATAATAGAGATGTAACAAAATCATGATGGAATAGTTCGGGTATATGAACAGCGTCACTTAAACCGAGAGTAGCGAATCGAGGACCGGTGGATATAAGTTTAATAGGTTTCTGAGCGGTAAAATGTTTTCACACACAGGGTGGTGAGTGCACGGAACAAAACTACCAGTGGAGGTAGTTGAGGCTGGGAGTATCCAACATTTGTGAATATTTATAGACAGTTACATTGGGTAGTACAGGTTTGAAGGATATGACGAAACGGTGGGACTAGTGTAGCTGGGTTATGTTGGCAGGTGTGGGCACGTTTGTCTTACGATTCACTTACGAATCGCTCCAATACAGGAGGTTGGACAATGGAACCGCGGTTTCTGGTGGGATCTTCTGGAAATCTAAGAACGGATCCAGTGAGGAACTGGTTGAGTTCAACAGCCCTGTTATTCCACTGCCTCTCCACTAGAGGGCCCGCAGGCTCACGCCAGTCTATTCCATCTGAATCCGGTTAATGTCAGACATGCGCTGCTCACAGTGTGACTGGCCGAGTGTCAGGATCCATCCACTCACCGCGAATTGGCGGAAGATAGAACTAAAAAACCATTCACTGTGTGATTAAAATGGCGTTAACACCCCACACTCGTTAGTTAAGGACAAATGAGGAGGGATACATATCAAGGACAACATTGCCATTGATGTTCGGCAATAGAGGTCGATTGGCAGAAAGTTGGTGTCAATTAACGGTTTCAGCACCAAAGGAGGTCGCTTAGTCCCTCCCATATAAATAGTCCAAAAGGTGAATCTTTGCACTGGGCCCGTGTGCCCTGCGCCTGACAGGTTATCAAGTACACATCTCAGTGTTGTTTACACGTGATAGGCTTCTCTCCTCACTTGCATTCTCCGCCTTCGAGTTCCCATGAGATGCACCTTCATGTGTCAATTTATTTCCTTTTCCTTTTCCATTCTTTAATACATTCTCCAAATAATCTCCAATTACTGACACTTTAAGAATCATTGTCTTAGAGTCATGGACTGTGGAGACAGGTCCTTCGGCCCAACTTGCCCACAATGGACAACATGCCCCAGCTATACTAGTCCCACATGCCTGCGCTTATTCAATATCCCTCCAAACCAGACCTACCCGTGTACCCGTTTAAACTGTATCTTATGACGATGGGATAGTCCCAGCCTCAATACCCCATCTAGCACCTTGTTCCATATACCCACCACCCTTAGTGTGAAAACGTTACCCCCTCGGTATCCAAACAAATATTTCCCATTAACCTTGAACGTATGTCCGCTGGTCATCGATTCCCCGAATCTGGGCAAGAGTGTGCATCTACCCGATCTATTCCTCTCGTGAATTTGTACACCTCTGTAAGATCACCCGTCAACGTTCCGCGCTCCAAGCAATAGGATCCAGCATACTCAACACCTCTCCCTATAGCTCCCAATAATAAATGCGGTCTCACCAACGTCTTAGACAGGTGCATCAATGTCCTCTCAACCTCTATACTCTATGCTGGGAAAGGTGTTTTCGCCCATACTTTATCGAATATTTGAGATTTAATTAAAGTAGATATCGTGAGAAGTCACGGAGTGTGTGAGTGGTGGTTATGAATCCGCCTACCTATCCCCATGAAAAACATATTGAGGGTAGTGATGTGAGACTACACGAGATACACAAGATCGGCGCACTGGCGCAGGGCGTAATAGAGCTACTGAATCATAGCGCCAAAACTCCGGTTCGATCCTGACCTATATTGCTATCTGCTTTCTTGTATTGCACCTACCCTTGTCTCCCTGTGGTGTTCCCTTCAATTGCTTCTGTTTCTTCGTCCCCTCACCGAAAGACCTATGGCTTTGCAGGTTACTTGGATTCAGTGAAAACACCCATTGTGTGCAGAAGTGGATGCGAGCGTGGTATAACGTGTCACCAGTGTGAAGGGATCAGCAATGATCACGTCGATGGCGGAAGGCCCTGGGGTATATGGTAATGACCTTAATGGGACAGGCATTTCATTTTTATTGGCTGCTTATCTGAAGCAGCCTGGTGTAGATGGAATCATTGGTCAGATATCCAGTTTGTCTGATGGACTGAGATACATAGTCAACTCTGCAATTCTTCGAATTCCCAAACCTTATAAAACAGTGATGGGAACTGCCAGTATGTTGTCCATGTGTATTAGCAGACATTTGTAATAGTCTTAGAAATAGTTATGGGCGGCATGGTGGCGCTGCGATAGAGTTGTTGCCATACAGCGCTTACAGCGCCAGAGACCAGGTCTCGATCCTGGCTACACGAGTGCTTATCTTTATGGAGTTCGTACGTTCTCCCCAAGACTGCGTAGGTTTCCTTCCCACGCCGCGGTTGGTAGGTAATTGGCTCGGTATAAGTGTCAATTATATTCCAGTGGATTAGGATACTGTTAATGTGCGGGGATCGCTGGTCAGGCGGACTCGGTAGGGCGAAGGGCCAGTATCGTCGCTGTTATCTCTACACTCAACTAAAAATTTAAAACTAACGGCCCTTTTTCCTTTAGTCTTCTCAGGACCTAGTGTCGGTAGTGTGTCTTTTGGATATTTGCTTTTAACATGCGTGGTCCAAGCTTAACCGTTAAACATTTCAGGTCAAATAACATTGCAGATCTCCATCAACTCCACTTCGGCTCCATTGATGGTGGTTGGGGCATGCTTCTGAGATCAATAACTCGTCGGGTGTCAGGGTTTATCGGGAGAAGCAGCAGTTTGAGGATACGAGCGAGAGATCGATCAGCCATGATTGAAGGGCGGAGCAGACTTTGGTGGGCCGAATGGCCTCATTCTGCTCCCATCACTTATGGCGTTTGTGACTAAAGACTTCGTTTCAGAACAACTGTTTCCTATTCAATACCTTGTTCTTGCGTTGCTCACTGTCATTCTACGCTATTGTCCGGTCGTATCATCCATATTTATAGATGGGGTATAAAACGAATGAGGTAATGAGGTATACACTTATAGGCCGTAAGGTCGTGGTATATGTGAGCATAATAGGGGGACTGAGATATCGCATACTTATGAGTCGACTCTATTGATATATAATATCGTGTTGAGGTGTTGTCCAACCTATCCTCACTGATCATGGTCCGTGGGTCGGAATGTCGAGGAAACTGTGTCGGTGATGGGGCGGGTGTGTGTGTTGTGGGGGGGGGGGGGGGGGGGGGGGGGGGGGGGGGGGGGGGGGGGGTGGTGCTTCCTACTGGGTCCAAGGAGATGAAGATGGGTTTGGATGTACTACTCTACTCTGCAAGTATTGAAGGCGGGGAGCAGCAATAGCCGTGGACGCCGCGAATCCTTGTTGTCGAGATGTTACAAAAGATGCCGTTTAGGGCCAGGGAGAGTGGCGTCTTCTGGATCTGCATCTGCTGCTGCGAACGGTAGTTTCATTGGGCGACAGCAACTAATGAATGTAGCATAGTTTCTGCAGATGGGGATATAAAGTAGTCTTCTTAAAGCTGGTGGGGAATAATAATTGTGCAGCGAAGAGGTAAAGGTGCGTTTAAACCATTATATCAACAAGGAGGCCTGTCGCCTGTTCTTTAGGCGGCAAGTCTTGATACTGATATTCCTCTCGTTCTCTTCGAGAATGCTGCTTGCTCCCATCAATGTTGCATCCGAGAATGGCTCTGCTAGAGGTCGTGGTTAGATTTCTTGTACCACTAGGATCTTTTGACATGGAATGTTTGCGACTTGGAGACTTCACCTAGGAGGGACATCCGGGTTTATCCGTGGTAATCACATTAGGACATGCTGTTGTGTACTTTGTTACACTGTCCTCATTACACTTGCTGATGTAGTCTGTGACATCAATCCGCGTATTATTCATCTATGTTAGCCGCAGAAGAATCCCTCAATATGGGCCAGACCACCGGCTCGTGGCCGTCTGTTATTTACTTGGTCCATAGCCATATCTTGCTTGTTTCAGGAGCACATCCGCGCCTTCCATTCACACCGTCCACACGTTCATATCCGCCCGAGGAGCGATGCGTGGCCATAGCATGCGTCGACTGTTATTTAGCATAATATTTAATCTTGCGAGTTATGGCGTCATAACAATTAATTGTATTCATTGGTTCGCTATTGATTTTCTTTACTCGTTGTCACGTCAACCAGAGCGCTATTCAAGTTTCATCATAACCTGTATGAACATAATTCTTGCACCACAGACAGAATTAAACAAGTAGTGCAAAGAGGAACCACCCACCCCCCCGACAATTCAGATACAGTGTGATACAATTTTAGCCCAACGTTCGCGGAAATTTAACAAGTGCATGAATGCAAAGATCGGATTTACAGTTAAGTTTATGAGGTCCGTTTTGGTCTGAATAATAGCGAGAAAAGAGCTCTATTCCTGGATCTCGTGGTACGTTGATTCCAAGCCTTTGTGGCTCTCTGACCGACGGGAGAGGGTAAGAAGGATATATCTAGCTATCTCTTTATTGGCGAGCTATCTAGCTACCTACTGCTACCGCTAACTAGAGTCTAGCTCTTAGCAATCGAGGAACACGCGTTAAGGTGAGAGAGCTGGGGGGACAGGGGGGGGGGGGAAGATTTTAATAGGAACCTGAGGGGCACCTTTCCACACATCGTTCTCTGAAAGTTGTAATCCCAGGTAGACTGGAGTCTTCTGAGTGTTGAGGGGTTAGGAGAGGAGGTATATACAGTGCCTCCATAATGTTGCGGATTAAGAATGGAGCGGCTGGGCTGTATTCTCTGAGAGTTTAGAAGGATGAGAGGGGATTCTATTGAAACATATAAAAAATTAATTAATGGATTTGGACACGCTAGCGGGCAGGTAAACATGTTCCCGTTGCTGGGGGAGTCTAGAACCGGGGCCCACACAGTTTAAGAATAAAGAGGTCGGCCATTTAGAACGGAGATGGAGGGTAATAGGGGGGGTGTGGGGGGGGGGTAGGGGGGGGTAATTTTTTCCACCAGAGCGTTGTTAGTCTGCGGATTTCTCTGGCCTCTGAGGGCGGTGGAGGCGGTTCTTGGGCCCAACCGAGTATTGGGTTGCGTTTTGTCTGTCCAAATTTGAGGATGACATTTTTGCTATTGAGGAGTGTTAGCGTAGGATTCACAGGGTCTAATTCCCGGGACGGCCGGACTTAGAAACATAAAACAATTAGAAAATAGGATGCAGGAGGAAGGCCATTCGCCCTTCGATCGCTGAACCGCCGGTCAAACATCGTTCATGGTTGATTATCCAACTCAGTATTCTGCTACCAGCCTCGCTCCATACCCCCTGATTCCCTTTAGCTACAGAGGCCCATCTAGCTCCTCTTAAATATAGCCAATGAAACCTGGCCTCAACTACCTTCTGTGGCAGATTAATTCACAGATTACCTCTTCTGTGTGAAAAATGTTTTTCTAATCTCTGTCTAAAAGACTTCCCCCTTCATCATTAACTGTGACTCGTGTTCTGGAACTTCCCAACTTCAGGAACAATCTGCCTGCATCTAGCCTGTCCAACCCCTTATGAATGTTGTAATTTGCTATAAGATCCCCCCTCAATCTTTAAATTCTTGCTAGGTCAAGCCGAGTCTATCCGTCGTTCTTCATAGGAGTCCTGCCATCCCAGGAAACAGTCTGGCGTACCTTCTCTGTACTCCTCTATGGCAAGAATTGTCTTTTCCTCAGATTAGACCATGACTGTACACAATACACGGGTGTGGCTTCACCAAGGCCCTATACCAAATGCAGTAGATAGAACCTCCATTGTCCATAAACTCAAATCCTTTGGCAATTAAATGCTAACATATCATACGCTTTCTTCACTGCTGCTGCACCTGTCATGCGCTACTTTCAATGACTGGTGTTGTACAATATCACCCAGGTCTGTTTGCATCTCCCCTCTTTTCCTTGAATCGGCCACATCCATTCAGATAATAAGTATTTGATTCCTGTTCTTGCCACCAAAGTGGATAACTCAATGTTATCACATTATACGTGTTCTGCCAGACATTTGCCACTCAACTAACATCTATGTCACCTGCAGCTCTAGCATCTCGTCGCAGACTAACACTGCCCCCCCAGCTCGTGTCATCCGCTAACTTGGAGCTGTTGCATTGGAATTCCCTGTCCAAAATCATTAATATTATTGTAAATAGCTGGGGGGACCAGCACGGAAGCCTTGGGCCGGTACACACTAAGTCACTGCTGCCATAGACAGAAAAGGACCGTTTTACTCTACTCTTTGGCTTCCTGTCTCAGACAGTTCTTTATCCACATCAATACCGCATCCCCAATACCGTGTGCTTTAAGGTTGATGCTAATCTTTATGTGGGACCTTGTCGAAACCTTCTAGAAGTCCCAGATATGACACATCCACTGTTTCTCCTTATCCACTCTACTAGTTACATCCGCGACAATCTATAAATTCAGTCAGACATGATTACGCTTTCATAAATCCATGCTGACTTTGTCAATGGATTTCACCACTTTTCAAATGTGCAGCTATCCGCATCTTTAATAACTGACTTAGCATTTTCGCCAACAGATCACCAATGATCACATTAAATAACGGCCGTGCTAACCTCGAAGGGCGATATGGCTCCCCCTGCACTTATTGTCTAGTGTCCTTTGTCACTCATAAGTATGGATCAAATATGAGAAGAGCACAGTGAGACAATCTGTAGAATGTCGCAGGTTTTTTCCAAACATGCATAGAACTTCAATGAACTTGAACAGCGTTTAACTGAAAGCTTCTGTGAGAGGACCCACATTTTGAGCATTCCCAGCACTTACGGTTGTGCATGCTCGCGTGGCATTGGTTAATGCGGATTTGATAACTTGAAAATTATACACATAACAAAATAAAACACTTTTGCTTGAACTCTCTTAATATGTAAGTCTTTGGGTTAAATATAATACAACTTGCGAGACGAAGCTTTTCATGACGTTTCAATTAATTTGCGACCACTTTACACAAAAGATCTCCGGGGTGGGTGTTCTGCGGTGGGATATTCGATGGGACACTTCCCTGAGAATTACAAGGATGTGGTTTTAAGCATAGTTTCATTATCTGGACATTGAGCACGGGTTTTGTCCCAACAATCTTGTCTTGTCCTATCAGCCCACCGAATATTCGATCTCGCGTGCATCCTCACCATCGCACGGGACAAGTCTTAAGGAGTTATTGATTCGCTGCAGATTATGCTAACTCCGTGATGTAGTGCATCCCTTATTTGTCTTCCTCGCTTGTTTATTTGAAAACCAGAGAACTGGCTAAATCAGTGGCTAAATCGGAAAATGGAGTCGGGGAGACCAAAGCGGATATTTGTTAAAACGTTGTCATTTTGGATCTCTGTGAATATGAGGTTGTCAGTCATGGCGTTCTCTGATCGCTCACACTAAAAAATATATTCTAATGCGAAATAACCTTGGAGTTCAAGGAAAGAGGTTTGTTACGCAGGAAACTGGTTCTGATTTCGGGTAACCATGAGCAGATGTTGGAAAATATTTAATTTACTTTACCTGGGGATATACACTGGTTTGGACAACGCTGGATACAACTCGAGTGAAAACATGGGCATGAGCAGTATCCAACTAAATGCCACCGTTTTTGCAACGAAGCGACTGTTGGAGACTGTTGCTGTGGAAATATAAGCGGTGAACATCGGAGAGAAGAGTATCGCCAGAGCTATTACGAGCGTCTGCTCTCCAGACGCTATAGCCACGGGATTTTTCAGTCCTAACCTCCCGTGCCTGGCTTGGTGGACTTTGCGCTTTCTCTCTGTTGACCCATAGGCTGAGCCGAAAGATTTCGTTACCTCCCACCTTCAATGACAAGCAATGTGGAACATTGTGCGTCTCTGTGAATTCCCCGATTATGGCCTCTTATTTCGAGTTTGGGGAAGGGCTCTGGGATTAATTCAATGTTTGGAGGGAATATAATCAATGCCAGATTGATAAGTCAGTAGATGGTTGATGCTCAGCTTGGTCACAATGGCGGCCCGAACCTGCGTGCGTATAATGCATTTCCCAGGTCTGATGCTATATTTGATTATGATGCTTTAAATGCTCACTTTTATCATTTTCCAATGTTAATAAATGTATCAGTCGAGCAAGGGGATATGTTAATACAGTCAAACAATTGATTACTAAACACCGCATATATGCCACGTGTTATGTGCAATGCTAAGTAATATGAAGCATAAATCCTATTTCCGCATACAAAAGTAGGAGGGGAAGGAGCAAAAAGTCAGAAAATACACAACGTATATTTATCACTTACAATGAC